>JAXGGA010016058.1:0-27567 GCA_038373865.1 Uloborus plumipes
GTCGCCGAAAATTACATCTCGGGATTTAGATTTCAATCTTTTTGTATCTTGTAAATGTTACAATTTTATTGAAAGTTGGAAGTTATTTTAATGTCTGCTACTATCTATCCTCTTATTTTATTTTTTATTCATAATTTTTGTTTAATTGTTGTTGCTTTCTTTGGTTGGATATGTACTAAATTTTAAGCAAATGGCATAGTTATTTTTTCAAATTTTGTATTTTTGTATCCACTATTTACTAATTAGCTTAAATCTAAAAAAAAAAAAAAAAAAAAAGATTATAATAAAATAAAAATAAATCCTATTTCATTTGAAATTTACTGTTCATGGTATTTAAAAACATAGCATCAAAATCTAAAAGTTAATTATATCACCGGTGAGTCATGTGGTAAAATCTACTGTTTTTTTTTTTTTTTTTTTTTTTTTGTCAAAGGTTGGCACGTATGCATTGTATTCTTTTGCTTCTGGTAGTATAAATAAGTGCAAAATGTGTAAAAGATTATTGTATGACTTATTTCAAGTGTTTATTATTTTTTTAATTGGATAATTCCTTCCAATTCTTGCCTTCAGAAATGATTTGTTTTCAATATTTTGATACTTACGTTATATTTCTTCCCAGTTGTTACCCTGGAGATACCATTTTCAAATTTCAACATAACGGCATTAGTTCACCCGAGCACCTACTTGAACAAAGTGTTGTTGGGCAGCCACCAAGGCAGCTTCCAATTGTGGAATCTCCGAACCAACAAGTTGGTGTATGTGTTTCAGGGATGGAATTCGGCTGTTGTATCGTTAGAGCAGGTAAGTTTTTCTTATAATTTATATTTTTTTCCCTTTTTTTTATACCTACAGTACAAATTAGAGTTGGCCATTTTACTGGCAAAATAGGCTTTTCTGCAAGCAGGGGTGCCCATCCCCCCCCCCCCCCCAAGCTCAATGGCGCAAATTCCCCCCCCCCCAAATTTTTCACAACCCTCTTGTGCTTTTTATTTTTTATTTTTACCCCTCTTTTTTATTAAATGTATTTTTTTTAATATTATTTATTATTTTGAAATTTATTATTTTTTAATATTTATTTATTTTTTAAATTATAACTATTATTTTTTCATTTGTTATTAATTTTTTAAAAGTGCTAATTATGCTCGAAATAGAATCACTTTTGTTCTCTTCCAGGCACAACAGAAAGGATATAAATAAATAAAAAATTATAATAACGAAATAAAAAATAATTTGATTTAAAAAAATAAATGAATAATTTTTATTTAAAAAAATCATCAAATAAGTTAAATTAAAAAAATAAATTAATGAATAATTTAAATAAATAAATATTAAATTAGTTTTAAAAATCCCCCCCAAAAATTTTGATGGCACAACTTTAGTTAAAACTTCCACATAAAATCTCTAATTTTCTGAAGACTTTCCTCCATTCAAATCATTATGTAGTACCTCATCTCAACTTCCCCTCGATAGCTAATTTTGAGTTTGATGTTGTCTTTGCTTCGTGTGGTCTTCTGAGGCTTCTCTTAATTCAAATACACTCGAACCCGCTTAATGGAATATCGGTTAATAGAATATCCCACTTAATGTAATACATTTTAAATGTACCGAACCGCATTAAGTCATTTCTGTGTTAAATTTCCCGGTTAAAGTAATACGTTTTTTGAAGCAATCCCGGTTAAAAGAATAATTTTTAGCCACGCTGATGTCGATTTTTCCCCACTTCCAACCGTTTCCATTCAGATTCCTCCTCCTGTAAAGGAGAATAATAAATGTGAAGCATATGGACGTCTTCCAAAGTCAGAGATGAAAATCCTCCGCGGATCCGCGATGTTCCGCTTTTTGTATTTTTTCGTTCTTTCCGCGATCAAATAATTCATGTTGCATCAAGTTCAGGAAAAAATAAAAATGCACTCATTATTAGAATGAAGCTTAAAATAAGTTCATTTTAAGTAGTAGAGGTTGAAATTGTTTCCAACTTCCAAAATAATGAAAATGTTTTTAGGATGCAGCAGGATTGAAATCTCAAGGATGATCTGCAAATATCGGCGAACTATGTACTCTATTTTGACATGCTGCCAAAAACATAAGTTTCCATTGTAGGAGGTAGAAATTAAGAAAGTTCAGCTAAAATTCTTTATCAAAAATTGAAAAAATTATTTTGAAAAAAAATTATTTTAATTTAAAATTTACTAAAATAATTAAATACAACGCAATAATTAGAGAATTTATTTCTTGAAATACACGTGTCTAATTCGTCAAAAATTGCAACCCCCCCCTTTTTTTTTACATTGTTGTGAATGACTTAAAAATAAATTGTGAATGAGCAATTGAAAAGTTTTAAAACTATTTACTTTCGATTAAACGGAGCAAATTGAGAGGAAATCTTCCATGACTAATTTTGCATTATATGGGGGAAAAAATCTATCTGAATTTTAAGCCGCTCAATTTTTCCTCTTTTTTGACATTGAGCTGTTTTCATCCCTGTCCAAAGTTTTTTATTGTCATCTCTTTGGGGCAGAAAAGGTGGTTCTTAGAATTTAAGTTCTAGCTAGTGTTCGATACTTTTTGTTGCTCTCACTGTGTATTGTTCCTTATGCTACATTTCCCTATTCAAAGAATGAACAATAAGTCTTGAATAAGCTGCATCTCTAGGGATCCAGAGGAGAGATAAGAGAATAAGAGAAAAATGTGAAAATCAACAAGTAGACAGGATCGGGAAAGTCAACTAGACTGTGACAAAGCTCTTCCGAGAAGAGCAACGGGGGTCTCTTGCTGTTCTGAAATCATTTTAAAATTTTGCTTTGGCTGTGCTTGTCTCTTCATAATGTCTTCCAAACAAAAAGATTTACCTTAAAAGAAAAAGTGAATTTTGTAGAATATGCAAATGCTAATAAATGTACGAAGTTACAACTTGCAAAAAAGTTTGAGACATCTATCTTCGCCTGCTGAAGTTGTAATATTAGCTTGCAATATTATAAGACGTTTCTTGGAAACTAAGATCAGCCCAATGCTGACTTTCACTTGTTTTACAAACTGGAAAATCAAATTACTGACTTGATACATTCACAGAGCAGTAAACAGTCTAAAATATCCGACTTATTTAAAGTGAATAACATTATAAGTAATTTTTCAAAAATTTCTGCAAATATGTAAATTCTCTACTAATAATAAAGCTGAAGGTGGGTCTGTCTTTCTTTCCCTCTGTCTGTCTGTAACCCCCATAGTGCCGAAACCATTCGATCGAGTTTCCTAAAATTTGGCACAAAATTAGTTCGTAGCATGGGTGTGTGCATCTCAAAGCGATTTTTCGAAAATTCTTTTTTGCTCTTTTTCTATTCTAATTCTTAGCTCATTTTTCATACAAATTCAAAGAAATAAGTCATACACATTTTCAAATCTTATGTCATTTGAAAGCTTAAAATTTTCTGCTAAAAATGATAAAAATTAGAAGTTTCTCCGAGCATTAGAAGAGCTGTAATAATTGTTTTTAGAATCCCGGAAATTCAAGGCTTACCTAGAGCAAAGCAAGCCAAACGATTCTAAAATGGTTAAACTCGAGAATAAAATTTTAAAATAGAGATAAAATGAATTATTTTATCACAACCGGAAATGAACTTTTCATGTTGTTACCATGGTTACGTTTTAATACCACTTTTTGTTTCCTTCTTTTTTCCTTAATAATTTTCAAAATGTATTTGTTTTTGTAGCAATCCAAACTCCTAGCCTTATTAAAATGAGTTTTTTAACTGTTGGAAAATAATCGTCTGTTTTTTTTCTCTCAGTTTTTAAGGAATTGAAACTCGGTAAATTATAAAAATATCGTATAAATTGCGATATTGCAACGTTCTTTCTAAAGTGTGTCATTTCGGAAATAGTATTATTTTGTTTTCGAAGTTAGGAAAGAAAACTTTCTTCTTCTTTTAAACTTTTTTGGTAAGATTTCTGTTGGTTTCTGTGAACAACAAAATTGTTCTTATTTTCTCTTCTGGCTTATGTTCGTGCATCTCCCGTTGGGTTGCATTCGAATATCCCCAAGGGGGTGTTTTACCCCTTTTGCGTGGTAAATAAGTGTTAATTTCAATGCAGACAAAAATTATATGAATTGGCGCGACCACTTGGCGATATATCGCCAAATGTTTGACGCCAATTTGGCGACATATTGCTGAGTCGGTGACAAATTTGGCGAAAAAAAATATTTTTTGATTTGGGTTCAATTAGGTGCTATTGAGGATATTTTGTGAAAAATCCACTGAATGACGTTAAAATCGGCGATATTTAGGAGATTAATCATTGAAAAACATTCTTTTGCATTTTTTCGTGGCAAACTACGGATGTAAATGTTTGAATTGTTATCTTGCTCACTCCAAGCACTATTTTAGCACTTAAGGCATCTACTAAAAAATTTACACGAAAAGGAATAAGTAGTGTGGGGTCCATATCAGATTTTTTTCTCTACCTTGAAGGAATTAAAGTTGAATTATAACTAAAATAGTATTTTTTCTGCTATATCAGTTATTTTCCAAATGAACTTGAAATTTTATACCACGGGCAAAGCCGTGTGGGTACCACTACTTTACAATAAAATAAGGTCATTTTTTATCCAATTTCTAAATTCTGATATGCGTTTAAAGTGTCATTAATATGTTTGAAGTTAATCATTAGATATTTGTTGCTAAATATACCTGTGGTTAAGTCAATTTTTAATGCTTTCTTGATTTAAATGCAATTTGAAACCCAACGGCGGATGGGATCCCGTATAATGGAATATCTTGCTTATTAAAATAATTTTACTTGGCAAATTGGCTATTCCATTAAGCGGGCTCGACTGTAGTTAAGAAATGTTTCGTGAGTATTCACCCTTGAATATATAGTACTACTGTTTTTATTTTTCCAAAAGTAGTAATGCAATTTTTTATTAAATCATCACAGATAAATAACACATTTAAGTTTGATTTCCCGTTGTCCTTCACGCCGATTTAACTGACCTCGTTGTCATAAATATATACCTTCTTGAATTTCACATGTTGCATTTTAACCCGCATGGCGCCGGGCATATTTACTATTATAAATTTTTTTTTATTATTAAAGTTATATACAGTTTACAGGGTTGCCACGCCACAGGGAAACCTGAAAAAACAGGGAAAATACAGGGAATTGAAAAAGCAACAAAAAAACAGGGAAATACAGGGAATTTTGAAAATTTCTTCAAAAATCTGGAAAGTGCAGGGAATTTTACTTTTTTCAAAAATTCAAAGTTGCCAAAATGAATTGTAAAATATGTAAACTACCAGTGAATAAATTTATGCGCAAATGAATAAAATAATAATAATAAATAAAATAAAATAAATAGTAATTTCATTTCAGTTTTTTTTTTTGCGAAGTTTATTTGTTTATAAGTAAATATTTAATTGTGTATTATAGAAACAAAAAATATTTATTACTTAATTTGAATTGCGATAAGCTTATGCTAATTTAACTAGAGAGTATGAGACTATAGTCATCAGTCCGTTCTATGATTTCTGTTTTTACGAATTCTGCTTTGCCTCCCTATGTTTTTATTTAGTTAGTTTTTTTTCTGTGCCAGGATATTTATGTTCATATAGAATATTAGTGTTCGCTCGTTCGAATACTGCATATTCATGCAGGGAAAACACAGGGAATTTTTCCCCCGGAGTTGAGTGGCAACCCTGGTTTAGAATGAGCTGATAATAATTCTTTTTTTCATAAAGTGTATAGTGTATACTGATTATAGTGTGTTTGGCTTCTATTTTCTGGTATAGCATATTCGGAATTGCATAGCAAATATGGCAACACCTATCTTTCACTTAGAAAGATAAGAGTTCATTCTTAGTTGCAACCACTAATGCAGCCAGAATTCATTTTCTATATTTTACTTACTTAGAGAGAATAAACTTAAAATTTAGACTCCTGTTTCAAAGATGCATTGAATAGTCTAATGTAAAAATAAAAAAAAAAATAGTAAATATTTCATATAATTCTGTAAATAAAGCAAACTATTTTTGCCACTTTGGCAAAAAGGTCAAAAAGGTATTTTTGTCAAGACAGTTTTTTCCACCTCCGGCAAAAATGTATCAACTCAGGTACAAATGTGTGCTGGGCTATTCATAGGAGAAAGAGAAATGGATCCATTTGTTCAAATATTAACAAAATATTTTAAAAAACTGTATTAGTTCTTCTCAAGGAATCCCAATGTCAGTGAAACAGTGCTTCGAGGGGTACATCATTCACTTCATTTTTGCATTTTGGGTGCATAAATAATTGCCTAAATGTATCATGTAAAAGAGTAATTCTGAAACTGTTAATGAAAAAACTTCTTACCTTCTTTCAATGAAACTAAACCTTTTTATTCTTAATCTTTTCTAAGGCATTGTTAAGTATACCTACCTCTAATTTCATCATTTTTGTGAAGGTTAATGGTGATCTATGTTACCTAATATCATTGGTTGAAAAAACCAGTTTTTTTTTTTTTTTTGAAAAAGCTTAGCCCACGTGTCTGTTTTGATCAAAAACCTGTGTTTTTTTTCGGGGGGGGGGGGGAGGTTGATAAAAACCCGGGGGTTTTAAGAATCATTTTAATGTCATTCTAATTTAGGAGTGTTTTTAGCTTAAATTTTTCAATTATTAATAGCAATTTAATTTAATACTTTCATTTTTGAAAATTAGAGGTCATCGAAAAGCACTATGCTAAGGAGAAAAGAAAAGTATTGACATAATAAAAGTGTCCAACATTGCCTATGTGTATATTTATTCAAAATGGGAAAATTAATTATTTAAAACCTTTATATCAACTGTGAGGATTATTATTACTGTTCATAAAATTCTTAACCATCATTTCTTATTGAAAGTATACTTTAAAAAGTAATATTTAAAAACTTATTTTTCACCGATGAATCGGCCCAATTTTGCCGATTAATCTGTGCATCTCTAATTATAATATTAAATTTTAACATTATATTTTAATTAATATTAATATTTTTTTTTCATTGTTATTGAAATTACTTTTTAGATTGAAATAATTATTGCTTATTTTGATCTTCTAAATATTAAAAAATAACTAAGTAAATAAGTAAAATTCGTGTAGTATATCGTTTGTTGTAGTATTACAGGGATGAAAATCTTCCGCGGATCCGCGATTTTCCGCTTTTTGTATTTTTTCTTTCTTTCCGCGATCAAACAATTTATGTTGCATCAAGTTGAGAGAAAAAAAAAACACTTATTATTAAAATGAAGCTTAAAACAAGTTGATTTTAAGTAGTAGAGGTTGAAATGATTTCCAACTTCCAAAATAATGGAAATGTTTGTAGGATGCAGCAGGATTGAAATCTCAAGGCTGTCCCAAAACAAAAGTTTAAATTGTAGGAGGTAGAAATTAAGAAAGTTCAGCCAAAATATTCGAGATCTTTATCAAAAAATTATTTTGGAAAAAATATTTTAATAAATTTAAAATTTATTAAAATTACTTAAGACAATGAAATCTTCATTAGAATTTATTTCTTGAGATACAACGTGTCTAATTCCTCAAAATTGCAACCTCACCCCTGGGTCAATCCATTTCAAATCACCCAGTCGTGTTGCTCAACATTTTTAATTTTCCTGATTCTTTTATCATGGATTACCTATGGGTAGACATGAACAAAACTGCAATTGAAAAAAATTTACATGCTATATTTTTTATTTGGCAGCCATTTCAAAATGGTGATTTGGCAAATTCGATAGAAAAACAGGGTTTGCGAAAAATTTTATTGCCAAGTCGTTTTTTAAGATATCAAAATAATTTAAAAACCAGTTTGTTCAGCATAAAATTACCTTTAAATACATTTTCTTTGAATTTCCCTATCATGTAAGAAAGTTGGTCAAAATCTTTCTCGAAAAACTAGGAAAAAACGTAGAAATTGGTAATTTTTAAGACCATAAAGTTTTATGAAGGAAGAGAGACTCAGCAATATTATTTTATTTGTGTGTTTGAGTACTCATAATACTACCAGCAGCATAAGTTTTAGTCTTTAAAATGAACTCCTTTTTTTTCTACGGGTCTTCAAAAATGGCGGAAAACGCGAAAATGCCAATTTTTGTAGGCCAATATCTGAAAAGGGACTGAATGAAAAAAAAAGAAAATTATATAAAATGTTCCTAATACTAATAAGAATATCTCACAAAAAAATTATGACTGAGACTCAACTTGGTTTTGAGTTATAGAGCTGCGAATATCAACAAAAACGTTACTTTTTTAATACACTCGTGCAATGCTAAATTAGCAGCTAAGGCTTAAAATTATCTTAGCTGACAAAGTTAAATAATGCTGAAATCTATAAGTTAACAATGCACTTTTAATTTCGTCTTTAAAAAAAAAAATCGATAGTAGTAGTATAGCAGTACTACCGTAAAATTCTTAAACTTACCCGTATGTTATGCACTACAATAGTGTAAACTATTACACACATTAATGTTTTTTAAATATACTTTTGTGTTCAACTCTTAACTACTTGCCAGCTGTAATTTTGATTAAAGAGTTGAACAAACATGATATTTCATTGCACAGTTTATCAGTTATGTTATGTGTTCTTCCAGAAAATGTTGTGAGCAACTTTACGTACTATTTTCTTTTTTGCGGGTACCCACGCAGTATCATTTTTTGACAGTTGAAAGGCAGTTTTTGAACCTGAAGGATTAAAGAATCCACCAAAATATCATTGTTAGCTTCACTTTTGTCTTCAACTTTTCCCATCCACCACTTCTCATCGTATATACAGGCAACAAAGTCATTATTTGGGAATGACTACGCATTTGTAAATAGTATTGTAGTCTGATGATCATCAAAGCTCAAGATTGTGGAAGCAACAAAGCACCTGATTTGAATTTTATTTAAGGGAACATATCTGTGATAACCTCTTGTACCTTTGATTATTAAACAACATATATGTACGTTTCTTCAGCTGTAATTGAGCGAATGGAAAACATACTGACTAAAAGATTTGAATATTGTTTAACGGTGAAAGATACAAGGTTATCACAGATATGTTCCCTTAAATAACAATCAAATCAGGTGCTTTGTTACTTCCACAGGCTTGAGCTTTGATGATCATCAGACTACAATACTATTTACAAATGTGTCGTCATTCACAAAAAATGACTTTGTTGCCTGTATATACGATGAGAAGTGGTGGATGGGAAAAGTTGAAGACAAAAGTGAAGCTAACAATGATATTTTGGTGCATTTCTTTCATCCTTCTGGAGCAAAAACTGCCTTTCAACTGTCAAAAAATGATACTGTGTGGGTACCCGCAAAGAAAATAGTACGTAAAGTTACTTCATTGGAACTCACAACGTTTTCTGGAAGAACACACAACATAACTGATAAACTGTGCAATGAAATATCATGTTTGTTCAACTCTTTAACCAAAATTACAGCTGGCAAGTAGTTAAGAGTTGAACACAAAAGTATATTTAAAAAACATTATTGTGTGTAATAGTTTAGACCATTGTAGTGCATAAAACATATGGGTAAGTTCAAGAATTTTACGGTAGTACTACTACTACTATCGATTATTTTTTTAAAAAAGACAAAATTAAAAGTGCATTGTTAACTTATAGATTTCAGCATTATCTAACTTTGTCAGCTAAGATAATTTTAAGCCTTAGCTGCTAATTTAGCATTGCACGAGTGTATTAAAAAACTAACGTTTTTGTTGAAATTCGCAGCTCTATAACTCAAAACCAAGTTGAGTCTCATTCATATTTTTTTTGTGAGATGTTCTTATTAGTATTAAGAACATTTCATACAATTTTCATTTTTTTTTCATTCAGTCCCTTTTCAGATATTGACCTACGAAAATTGGCATTTTCGCGTTTTCCGCCATTTTTGAAGACCCGTAGAAAAAAAAGGAGTTCATTATAAAGACTAAAACTTATGCTGCTGGTAGTATTATGAGTACTCAAACACAAAAATAAAATAATATTGCTTAGTCTCTCTTCCTTCATAAAAATTTATCATCTTAAAAATGACTAATTTCTACGTTTTTTCCTAGTTTTTAGAGAAAGATTTTGACCAACTTTCTTACAAGATAGGGAAATTTAAAGAAAGTGTATTTAAAGGAAATTTTATGCTGAACACACTGGTTTTTAAATTATTTTGATATCTTTAAAAACGACTTGGCAATAAAATCTTTCGCAAACCCTGTTTTTCTATCAAATTTGCCAAATCGCCATTTTGAAATGGCTGCCAAATAAAAAATATAGCATGTAAATTTTTTTCAATTGCAGTTTTGTTCATGTCTACCCATAGGTAATCCATGATAAAAAAATCAGGAAAATTAAAAATGTTGAGCAACACGACTGGGTGATTTGAAATGGATTGACCACCCTTTTTTTCCCTACATGGTTGTGAATGACTTAAAAATAAATTATGAATGAGCAATTAAAAAGTTTTTATAATATTTACTTTCGATTTCACAGAGCAAATTTAGAGGAAATCTTGCATGACTAATTTCGCATAATATGGAAAAAAAATCTATCTGAAGTTTAAACCGCAATTTTTCCTCTTTTTTGACATTGAGCTGTTTTCATCCCTGAGTATTAACTAAATATCTTTAGTAAATACTAAAAATTGTTAGACATAAGTGGCTCTTTAAAGGGTTGACTTATTTTATTTATTCATTTGTTTTTCCCAGGCTCCTGCTGTCAATGTGGTGGCCATCGGGCTCGAGAACGGCGAGATTTACATTCATAATCTGAAGTTCGACGAGACGATAATGAAATTTTCGCAAGACTGGGGCGCAGTAACAGCACTCTCCTTCAGAACAGGTAACACGAAACGGATATAGCTGATTAAGAATTCAGCAGAACCCTTGTTTGTGTTCAGTAGTGCTGCGACGTTGATGTTTTGGAAACATTAATATTTTTACCATTGATGTTTCACTGTTGATTTTTTTCAAACATCAATGTTTCCAGTTCGATGTTATTTTCGATGTCAATGTTTTATATTTCAACAAAAAAGGTTCTAAAAAATGTGTTTATTTTGTTTATTGAAACATTTGTGGATATCGTTTGTCGGCAATTGCAGAATTGATCTCATTAGTAAAAAGTTTTCCATGTTTATTATCTATGTTTTCAGCTCTCTCTATATATTTTTTAATGTCAATGAATATTTCAGAAACAAAGTTTTTATAAAAAAGGGATATAAAAGATTCATTGTTATTCAGGAGTTGTAGTTGTTGGAAAAAAATTCTTAAATAACCAGGAATCATTTCAGGTTGATGATTTTTAAACGAACATCATTGTTTCGCTCAATCATTGAACAAATTGTTCCATACATGTGATTCTTCAGCCAATTTGATAGGCAAAACATAGTTCCATCCTTCTACCAATCAGCCTTAAATTTCCCATCTGCTCTAAAATTTTCAATCCATTAGAAATGTCCACGATCTCTAGACAAAGATAATGGGAGGGGACAGTGATCTACACAGCTTTAAAAGGGAGCATTCTTTGCTTGATTGGTTTTGGTTAGAAATTTCAATTTGAAAAAATAAAAAATTAATATAAATTTTTTTGCTAAATGTATTTAATAGCACTTTTGCCCGTGGAACCAACCAGTCACAACATGTCAAATATGTTCAGCCAAATTGTTTTGAAAGTAATCACATGTATGCTGTTCGAGGTTTTTCTCTACTTCAATCTTTTATTCAGCAGAAGAAAGAAAATAAATAAAGTTACTTCGTTAATCAGTAGCTGCCATCAGACCTAGATAAATTTTTAAACTGTCTGCGAACAGAATGAATGTCTTAAAATTTTCTGCAAAAAAATGCTGCACTTCTCTACTCTCATATCGCTGCCAACAGAAAAAATAAAAAATATTTATAAAAGTACTTTACCACCATAAAATTAGCAAGTTTTTTCAATTGTATTTACTCTTTTTTTCAGGATTATTAATTGTGGATTCCTCAAAATTGAGGACCAAAATATGTCCTTTACCAAAAAAATGTTCTAATACAGAAATTTATCTCAAACATATCAAAATTGTCTGCAATATTTGAAAACTTTCTTCGAACGGCGTTCGCGTGTTCGTCTATAATATCTGGGTGTGGCTGCCATATCTATCTCAATAGGAAAAGTTTTCTGCAATTACCATCGATGTCTTACAGGGTATAATATGTAATTGGGCGACAAAGGAGAAGCTTGATATATCCAGTTGAGAGATAAAAGGAGGCGGGATGTAACAAGGTGATACTGTGTGTTCAAATTTGTACGTAGTATATCTAAAAAACGGATCCATGTTTTGTAACATCGTTGTTTTTTGATCGATGTCTTAAGTTTTCAACATCAATGTCGCAGCCCTTGGGTTCAGACTTAAATGAAGTTCAGAACTGTCTGCAAACTCAAATAGTTTCTTAAAAGTTCTTTAAAATGCTGTGCCCCTCCCAAGGCTTATACGGTGGATGACAACAAATATGCATTGTTGAAAGCATGTAGAGTACAACCATGCAGCCAGCATGTTACCCCTATATTTTCTTCTGTTTCAGCATGAATTATTAATGGAACCTCGAAATCAAAATTATCTGCAAACATTGAAACTTTCCTGCACATGCCAGGGTTTGAAACAACCCGTAGTTTTTTTGCAAAAACCCTGTCTGCCTGGGGTATTTGGTGAAAAACCCCTGCTTTTTTGGGTTTTTTCGAGAATCATTCAATCATTGTACATCAAACTACTCCTTGCTACTTTTACTTCGCATAAAATTGGGAGAGCCATGAAAAGAGGTCACTGCGACCTTCTGAAACAATTCTTGTTCGGCAAATTTGGAAAAAGCATTGTAATATTGAATTCTTTAAATTGATGCTGTATTTGAAATTGATATTGAATTTTATTGATAGATTGAAATAGTTATTGATTATTTTGATCTTCTAACTACAGTCAATTCTCGATAACTCGAATTTGAAGGGACCGAAAAAAAAACTTCGACTTATCGGAAGTTCGACTTATCATTAGTTTCGATTTCCAACATATTAATAACGAAAACTTGGAGTATTCAATTAATGTATAGATTCCTGACAAGTTAAATCAATTAAAATGTACACTACTTGAATTAAAACGTTAAGAAAAAAAAAGAAATCTTAATTTTTATACATATTTCATTCTTGTGGGATAATCCGTCATTTTAAGCTGCATTGAGCAGTTTTGTAATTTAAAAAACGGTAAATGTCATAGCTTTTTCACATATCGTTCTTCTTTGACAGCATATTCATTTTCCTCCATGGTTTGTATATACTCTTCGTTGCAAACCTCAGTGTTTTAATCACATTTCTTACATTCATATTAAAGAAATTTTCTTGATCAACTGCTTTAAAAGTCGTTTGTTTTAAATTTAAAACAACTTTTGGAAATTAAATTCCTTATAGAAGCAATAAGTTCAAACAATACAGCAAGAGTCACCACAGGTGCTGTTTCTCTATTGCATATTGCTTCAACAGATCTTCTTTTGACTTCAGGTTTAACCTGAACGAATCACAAGAGAAGAACAAATAAAATTTCATGCTCTTACTTGAAAGTTTTTTCTGCTTGTTAACTATTAAATCTTTAGCCACCTCAAAAAAACTTCGAGTTAAGGGAAGTAAACTTCGAGATATGGAGAAAAATTAACATGGAATTGAAGACAAAGGGTCGGGACCTAATAAGAAATTCGAGTTATAGTAATATTCGAGTTATCGGACTTCGAGTTATCGCGAATTGACTGTATTTAAAAAAATAAAGAAAATGAATAAGTGAAATTCACTTGCAGTTGGGTCATTCCATAGAAAGTGGGACATGCAAGTCATTTTTCAAAACAAATTTTTTTGGATCATTTTTATTTGATTTTGTCAAAAATATTTTAAATTCTGTTGGCAACAGTGTTTTTTTTTTCAGATAGCTTAAATTAATTACTAGGAATAAAAGTAATATTGAAAGAATTTTTGTGATGTGTAACCTTAGTTACCAACACTTTGTAACCTGATTTACTGAGTGAATAATTAGTGGAAAAAACTCTATGCAGTTGTTTACATTCAAATGGAAATTTCAAAGTAGCTTAGAATCTAGATTTATGTACAATACTTTGTTTAAAAATTTTAACAAGAGCAGAATTTAAAGTTCTTAGTGAACTAAGTATGTCACATGTCTGTTCTAGGTAACCTGAGTTTACAAAAGAAATTAATTTGTTAGTTAATAATTAGTACCTGGGGACCGAGCCCACTCGGTTAAAAAAAAAAAAAAGTTTGTAAACTCGTGTTTTTTTCTAAAATGCGAAGTACGTATTTAGATAAACTTGAAAAGCATTTTTTGCCTTTGGTTGCAATTACGCATTTAAAACAGCCATAATTTGTTTTAAAAACCACAACCTTATTTAATCCATGCTCACCGTAAAATCACACCCAATTTCATTTCATTTGGCGCCGAAAGCGCGGGAGGGGTTGATGAGAATGGATGCAGAGTCCCTGTTCTCCAGTACGCATTTGGTTACAGTTGGTTTTGACTTTCACTTCACTTCACACTCCAAGGTTCCCCCCGTACATACCACAACTCGTGGTTTAACCGGGATGGGGCCCCGAAGAGCGCTCTGTTCATTTTTTAACCAGGCCGAGCAAACACTTAGCCCAGCATCCCACAGAGGTATCGTTTCACTTGGAGGATTATATGACCACGAACATTTTTAACGTCCCCTAGCCACCATTAATGAAAACGGTGGATCTTCGATCGACTGGGCTTCATCTATATCAAGGCTACACTAGATAGCGTTTTATACAGGCTGCTTCATTTGATCAAAATCTTTGGGATAAAAACGGAGGTCCTTTTCCAGCGACATCTATCGAATTTTATGGTAACTAACATTTCAACAAATCAAATAATAAAAGACAAAATTAAAAGTTAATTTGTTAGCGACCATTTTACAATTTGGCATTCAATTCTATTTTAGTATATTTTAACGTTATTTAATAGCTCGTTCGATTTGTTGGTTTATTCTGCATTTTAACGGCTTATTTTAATTAGTTAGCGAATTATTTTTCATTTTAATTGATTTTAATTATTAATGAACTATGAAACGACACTGGCACTGCAGAGCGATAAATGGCGATTTTGGAGCGATAGTTCCATCAAAACTTTTGATGAGTTTAGATGGTCAAATTAATTTATTTGGCGATTTTTTTACATTTTAATGGAAGTTCTCCGTAAAGCCTTTGAGAATATTTCAATAACCGAGATCTTTGGTAGTATGTACGTTTCAGTTATAGGTACGTTTTTTAACTTGGCGATGTATTTTCTTACCACCTAAGCGAAGATTAAAATTTTAAGCTTGCATCGTCTTCATGGTTGCTTCTTTTCTCTTATTTTACATTTTAATTTAAATTTCAATGATAATAATGGCTCGATATATTTATTAAAGTTATTATGTTACATGCTAATGGAGCTTTTGAAGTTGATTTGGCGAGTTTTTTAATAAGAATTCTCACATTATTTCGCAGCTTTTTTTCAGTTGGCCCATTATTTTACTTTCAAGTATTAAACGTATGTGTGAAATTAGAAACAAAAAAGGGAAGATTTCGGTGATTGGAAGTCTGGTTATCTTTCACTATTGGCGTTAAATCTTTGTGTCCAATTTATGAGCGAGGGAAATACTTCCTTCGCAAACATAAACTAAAGAGCAACAAAATAAAGTAATTATCGCCAAAAATTTGGCAACCACAGCAGATTCCCAATTATCGAAATATTATCAATGTGTGAAATTTAACATAAAAAGAACATTACCTTTTAATGTTGTGTAAATGAAAACAAAATTTTACAGTTGGTCGTCGTAATATTGTAGTTTTGTTTATTTTTTTCGTACTTGTATTGCTCTTTAGTACCAAACGATTATATATGCTCATTTCGTTTTTACTAAAGAAATTAATATGTTTTGTTGTCAATCGTCTTTCCGTTGAACACCATCGCTTCATTACTGTACATTTCATTCTGGGGCATCAAAATGAAATGTCTCTACGAATAGATTCGCCATTTATCGCTCTGATGGGTCAACGCTATCAAAATGAACATCTGAGCTTTTTCGTAGCAATTTAGATCGTGTGAGCAACAATAATGAAACAAAATAGTAAATAGAACAATTTTATTTCATAGCTACATTTTTATTTATCGGCTGCGAAGAAAAGCGTATATTTTATTAATGCAGAGATGTCAAAATTGAACGCCATTGCTATATGTTGCTAATTCGAAGAAAGTAAACAATGAATGAATGTCGTATGACTGAATCATGAGTTGCGACCAACTTTACCTGAAAAGGGAATTTATTTCCCCTAAAAAGCAGTACTAAGAGGGCCTTCGGCATCAATTCACTCTGTACTCCACTTCAGTTAACTATATCAATATTTTTTAACCCTAAAAGATAGGATAAACATCACCTTTTACAGCAGAAACAACATGCTAATAAATGTAAACAAACATTTGGGAGGTCCTTGTTCAGCGCTCTCTAGCGGGCAAATCTTTACCATTGATGTTTTGAGTAATGAAGAAGCCTGTATAAAAGCTATCTAGTGTAGCCTTGTCTATATGATCTGCGCGGGACCCTCCGGTTACGGGTCCGACGACTTACCGATCGGACTACCGCGGCCCACACCCAATTCTAACTTTATTTTGATTGATCTCGTTTAAATTTCAAAAACAATAATAATTATCTAATTATCACGTGTTGCCACAACTCGTTTGCTAAATACCATAAAAATTTAAATTTACGTTGATGTGATAAAAATGAAATCTATTGTTATAATGAAACTTTTGAATAAGTGAAACAGCCTGTATAAGAGACTATATCTAGTGAAGCCTTGCTTTAACATTTCAAAAACAATAACAATTTAACGTTGCCAAATACCATAAAATTTAAACTCGCGCTGATGTGATTAAATATGAAATCGATTGTTATAATTAAACGTCGTTACTAAGAAACAGTAACAATGAAAGTAATCATAAAGAAAATGGTGAAATAAAAGCTTCTCAAACTTTCAATGAAGGCACAAAAAAAAACGGTTTTTTTGTGAAAACTCGCGTTTTTACAGAAAAAACGCCGACGTAGATGAACTCAGAAACCAAAACTCTGTCTAAATACAAACTTTTATCGAAATCGTTAGAGCCGTTTTCGAGATCCGAAAAATAAATAAATATATATATATATATATATATATATACATACATATATATAAAATAACAGAATTGTAAGAAGAAAAAACGAAGAGACCACACCAAAAGCCCATAGATGCGCAAAGCAGCTAAACTACAAAGCCAAGTATATAATAAAACAATAATAATAATGAAATAGAAAATGGCACATTAGGAGAAGTGAAAGGAGAAAGGTTGAATCCAGAGCTCATCAGCCGTGGGGGATTCAAGAGTGGTCGAAAGACCAAAAAATTTAAAAATAAACTATAGAGAGGATGTTTTAGTTCAAAATATGCAGTCTACAGATCTTCATTGGGCAAAAAAGCACCAATGTGAGCCTGCAAACCGCACATTAGAACAAAAACCTAAAACTAAAAGCAGGGGTTTCGCCTCGACCGATTAGGAATAAAATCCCCAAAAACCGGCCACCCACAGTACGGTCCTGCTGTGAAAATAAAAACATCTCACCTGAAGTTCCGCGCGACAAAATCCAAAATCATATCCAGCAAATCAGGAGGCAGTCCAGTTGTCAAAATAAAAAATAAGGTAAATCCGTGTCCAAAAAACAAATCCTAAAACGTTCCGATCTACCATTTACACACACACACATATATATATATATATATATATATATATATATATATATATATATATATATATATATATATATACAGGGTGTCCACTCCAACCGTGGACCAATAGCTAATTTCTAAACCATTAGAGATAAGCATATAGTTTATTTGGGAAAAAATCTCCAAATTATGAAAGGAATTTTGGGTCTATTCAATGTTTTTCAAAAAATCAAATTTTGAAAGAGTTACGAAATTTAAATTTTTATACAGCCCCCCAGTCCTATCAATCATATTTAGTAAAACATTCTTGACACTGTAACGTTTAAAACTAAAAAAAATCACTCTTCTACCACAAAAATTGACCGAGTTATGACGTTTTGAAAAATCAAGATTTTGCATTGTTTCATGACGTCATCAAGAGATCCCTTAAGGGACCGTATGCGAAATCCTTCAAAATCTTGATTTTTCAAAACTTCATAACTCGGTCAATTTTTGTGGTAGAAGAGTGATTTTTTTTTTAGTTTTAAACGTTACAGTGTCAAGAATGTTTTACTAAATATGATTGATAGGACTGGGAGGCTGTATAAAAATTTAAATTTCGTAACTCTTTCAAAATTTGATTTTTTGAAAAACATTGAATAGACCCTAAATTCCTTTCATAATTTGGAGATTTTTTCCCAAATAAACTATATGCTTATCTCTAACAGTTTAGAAATTAACTATTGGTCCACGATTGGAGTGGACACCCTGTATATATATATACACACAAGAATTGCTCGTTTAAAGATATTGTTATATGTACTAACATATTTTGCATTTCCTAAATCAGTGAAAAGAAGTTTTTAAAAAAAATTCAATAACCTTCCCAAAACATTTTTTTTCATTAGAATAAGTGTTGAACCAGGCACAAGTGTATCATGTGTAACCTGAGTTACCATGAATTGACCCAGTTGTAGTTCTAATACCCGATAAGTAGTCAGGAAATGAAGAATGTTATTTCAATCAATCATCAAAAAATTTCACTTTTCTTCAATAGATAATGCCCGTTTTATTGTAGCTCATTTTTTGAAATTTTCTACTCCTGCACGTTCAATAAAGCACGTGCTTCGCTGAAAATTGCAGCTAGGGATTTATAATTTCAATCCTTTGGCATCTTGTAAATATTTCAATAAAAGTTGAAAGTTGGAAGTTATTTTAATATATACTAGTATATAAACACATATTTTAATCTTTATTTCTTTCACTCTTTAATTATTTTTTATTTTAACTATAAATTTTTTATTCATAATCATAATTTTCGTTTATTTGTTGTTACTTTCTTTGGTGGGGCATGTACGAAATTTTAAGCAAATGCGTTAGTATTTTTTTTTAATTTTGTATTTTTATATCTTCTACTTACTAATTAGCTCAAATCTCCTAAGCAAATAGCAATAATATTAAAATATAATAAATCCCATTTCATTTTAAATTTAATGTTCATGCTATTTAAAAGCATAAAATCATAATCTTAAAGTGAATTGTGTCACTGGTGAGTCATGTAGTGAAATCTATTTTTTACTTCCTTTTACATAGTAAAGGAAGTATTGTGATTGGGGAAAAAAATCACTCAAATTTGAGTCTAAATTTTGATTTGCTCACTCCCGAATGAATGTTCAGTAGTTTTTTTCGACCTGTCAGCACGTGCATATGTACCTACCAACATATAAGCAGCCGAAAAATCCTTTTCAACCACCCCCATTTACGACGATACACATTCATCATACACATTCATTACGACGAGTTTTCTCATGACGTCTCTATGTGCGTATGTATGTATGTGTGTCGCATAACTCAAAAACTACATGCTGTAGAAGCTTCTAGCTTGGTATGTAAGCTCTGAGGAAGGTCTAGTTGTGCACCTCCCCTTGTGGTTGCATTCAATGTTCCCAAGGGGATGTTTTACCCCTTTTTTGGGGTAAATCAGTGTTAATTTCAATGCAGACTCAAGCGATATGAATTGGCACGACCACTTGGTGATATGTCGCCAAGCTTTTGGTCGCCAAGTGTTTGACGCCAACTTGGCGATATATCGCCAAGTTGGCGACAAATTTGGCGAAAAAATTATTTTTTGAATTTGGGGGAATTTGCGAAAAATTTACTGAATGATCTTAAAATCAGCAATATTTAGAAAATTAACCATTGTAAAATATTTTTTGCATTGTTTCCAAGCAGATTAGGGGATTAAATATTTGAATTGTTACCTTGCTCTCTCCAAGCGCTTTTTTTAACACTTAAGGCAACTACTAAGAAATTTACACGTAAAAGGAAGTAGTGTGGGGTCCATACCAGGTTTTTTTTTTCTGTCAGAAGTTGTCACGTATGCATGTCTAACCCTTATTAGTTCATTTACCTAAGTTGAGTGTGATTATTCCCGCAGACGGTCACCCGTTCATGGCTTCTGCGAGCACCATGGGCCACGTGGCCGTGTGGGACCTGGAGAAAAAGAGGCTCCACAGCGAAATCCGGGGCGCCCACAGGGGCGCCATCGCGGGGATGAGGTTCCTTCCCAACGAACCCCTCCTGGTGACCAACTCCTGCGACAACTCCATCAAAGTGAGTCTCTTATCTCGACCATTCTTATACTCTATGTAACGAGAGCTGGCGTGTCAAAGCCGAATTCATGTCTCACCCTCCACACTTTTCTCCTTATGGTTGTCATAGTGACAACACTATGGAATTTTTTCCCACTTAGCTTTTGCAACAATGGTTAAATGCTAACGATTGAAATTGCTTTGTGCTTAAACTTTTTCAATTAAATAATGCTGTTATAATTTAAAAGAACTAAAAAATATGCTTTTAAAGTTAATCAAACTAAAAATACATCAACTTGTAATAGTAAAAGAGAATTTTAAGTCACTTTAAATTGTGTTACAAACATCAAAAGATATTCTGCATGAATCTTGCAGAAAACAACTAAACAGGTCATGAAAATGAACTTATTTCATTCTCCGTATTTTATCTGTTTGAGTCGGTTGTTTTCGAAATTCTTTTTATTTTGTAGCAGCTGCTATCCAAAATTAGTGGTTTGCCGTGTTTTCAGTAAATACTCGGTACTCGGCCTACTCGGCTAAATTTTGATGAGGTACTCGGCCAATGCTGAGAAGTTGTAGAAATTGAATGTTTTTCATGATAGCGAAATTTTTGAGAAATTTACAATTGCTTTATTCCGAAAATACAATTGTGTTCTATGCATGAGTCAAAAAAAAAAAAAAAAAAGAGCTTCACTTATAAAATCAATGTATTTTTAAAGTTAACTATTGCCAATGTCTTTTCTAAGTAGCAAATTCGAAAATGTGCATTTGTGTAACTATCTTTACCATATCACTTATTAGTGCGTTAAATTCACCTTCGGCCAGGAGCCGTTCAATGGGATCACTAAGATGAATATTCATAGACTGATAATAAGAAGCCTATAAATCATATTCAAATTATATATTAGTATAGTGATAATTATACATAGGAGCAAACTTACCTATGTAAGTCATTTTTGTGGGTCATTCCATAGAAATGTCAACCTCAGCCGAAGAAAAAAAATATCAAAAACTGAATAAATAAATAAATAACAATCATACAACATAAGAAGTTAAAAAAAAATTGAAAAAGTATCATAATTATCACTGAGATTAGCCTTAATAAATAGTAGTGTGTTTACTGCTTGTTATTTGATGGTTACCTTAGTCACATTACGTTAGTCACACGCCATCTTGAGTAAAGGTGACACTTAAGGCTAAAAAAAATTTTAAGATTTAATAAATGTGTTTTATGTTTTTAAAAACCAACTTTGCACATTTTTCAATTGTCATTCAATTTTTAACACTTGCTTAACTTTGAAAAATTTTTGCCTCACAACATGAGCATTAATTCTCAGGGTTGCAAAAATGTTACGTTAGTCACACTGCTATTTTGGTTGAAAAAATATCTACTGTCAGTAATTTTGTTTTAAATTCGTAGCAGAAGTGATACATAGATACCATGTACATTGTAAATCCATCAGCAAAACTAAAAAAATATTTTTTATCCTTTAAGTTACAAGTAAAAACAGTTACAAAATCGGCTCTGAATGTTACGTTAGTCACTATGGAATGACTCTAAATCGCAAAAAGAAGGTTGTGTCTATTTTAGGCCAAGAAATACTTAAGAAACAAATAAAAAATGCTATGAAAATATTTTAATTCTCAAAGTCATTGTATTTTAAACTGCAGTGCAACAAGTGTCATGCTGAGTACTTGGTATTCGGCGGGTAGTGAAAGGCTGAGTACTCAACTATTTGGCCAAAGTGTTACTCGGTACACCTCTGTTTAAAATAGGTGCTGTTCCTTTCAGATGTGGATTTTCGACCTGCCTGACGAGGGGGGCAGGCTCTTGAGGCTCCGAGAGGGGCACAGCAGCCCGCCCTTGAAGATACGCTTCTATGGATCCAACGGGAAGCAGATTCTGAGTGCAGGTATTCAAACAGATCTTAAATTTGTATTTAACTGGGAATTGTAAATGCAATAAATTATGACTCAATGTTCGAGAAGATGAACCCCCAAATCTACATGCCATTTCCAATTCATTGAAACCATATTTGCCAACTCTCCTGCTTTTAACGGGAGACTCCCATTTTTTGCCCTCGTCTCCTGGTTTCCCGTTCTTTACCATTTTCTTGCGTTTTTATTAGTTAGTTTTTTAAACTCAGGACGGAAGCTGAAATTTAAGAATGTTTTTTCAATCAATCATCAAAAGTTTCACTTTCTTCTCAGTAGATGGCGCCTGTTTTACTGTAGTTCATTTTATGTACTAAATTTTAAACAAATGTGCTCGTAATTTTTTCAAATTTTTGTATTTTTTGTATATCTACAACTTACTAATTTGCTTAAATCTCAAAAAATAACTAAATTTAAACATTTAAAAAAAAATCTACCAACTTTAATATTTTGGTATTTAAAAGCATAATATCATAATCTTAAGGTGAATTATGTCGCTGGTGAATCATCTAGTGAAATCTACTGTTTTCCAGTCAATGATCGGCGCGTATGATGAAAAAATAAATGATTACCTATACATGACATTTTAAGTTACTTTTATAGCATTTTTTCTGCTGTAATAGTTTTATTCAGATAGTAAATCTTGCACACATGACCTAAGCAGTTTATACTCTTCCTCAGACCATAACAATCTGCTGATTTCATCTGTGTATTATTAATTCATAATATTCTGCTCAATCATGTTATTCACAATAGAAAGTTAAGACTTATCAATTCTTTTCCCTGTGTGTATTTCATTTGTTATTATATATTTAATTAGTTAATCTTAAAACAGTACATTTATTATTTTTTTATTTCTATTCATTTTTTACTTTTTATCTATACTGTATTGTTAAACATATTTTTGTTCCAACATTTTTTTTTTCCTTCTTGAAGGTTTAGACTCGACGCTTCGCTCTTTCTCGACGGAAGCGGACAACCTCAACAAGAGTCTGGGTCAGGCCTCTTTCCTCCGAAAAGCCGCCAAGAAGAAAGGAGTGGCACACGACACGAGAAAGATGT
Source organism: Uloborus plumipes (assembly GCA_038373865.1). Classification (NCBI taxonomy): domain Eukaryota; kingdom Metazoa; phylum Arthropoda; class Arachnida; order Araneae; family Uloboridae; genus Uloborus; species Uloborus plumipes. The sequence continues at coordinate 23,328 of JAXGGA010016058.1, forward strand.
CGCCAGTGGTGGACTTTGCCTCTGGTAAATTAAATAAAATATTTTTTTTCAAATAAAGTCTCATATTTCACCCTTCAATTTAAATCAAACCAAACTTTTGCTAGTTAACACCTTTTCTACATTGTCTCACATAATAACAGAAATTTTTCCTTAAATTTTAGTTTTCCTGAACTTGTAGTTAGGAAAAATCTTATTGTATCCAGACTCAAGAGATCAAGTATCAATTATGTCTTGGCAATACACATACGAGGGGTAACAAGAAAGTAAGGTCTCCTATTTTTTTTTAAATACAAAATGATGTTTATTTACTAAGTATGATACATCGTTTGAAAGGCCAGGATCTTGGCTATTTTTCAACATAATCGCCATTTTTTCCCAACACCTTCCGCATCTGCACGATGTACTTTTCTATGCCGGTATCGTACCACTTTGCGCAGCCAGGTATTGAACTCTTTTTGAACCTCGTCGTCCACGTCCGATGCAAATTTCTTCCCTCCGAGATGTTTTTATAGGGCGGGGAACAAGTGGTAGTCACTTGGGGCCAGGTCGGGACTGTAGGCAGGGTGATCAATGATTTCCCAGCCAAATTTCCTGATTAGGTCCAGGGTCACTTTGATTCTGCCTACAGTCCCGACCTGGCCCCAAGTGACTACCACTTGTTCCCCGCCCTAAAAAAAACATCTCGGAGGGAAGAAGTTTGCGTCGGACGTGGATGTTCAAAAAGAGGTCAACACCTGGCTGCTCGAAGAGGACGGAAAGTGGTAAGATACCGGCATAGAAAAGTACATCGCGCGGATGAGGAAGATGTTGGAAAAAAATGACGATTATGTTGAAAAATGGCCAAGATCCTGGCCTTTCAAACGATGTATCATACTTAGTAAATAAATGCCATTTTGTATTTAAAAAAAATAGGAGACCTTACTTTCCTGTTACCCCTCGTACATACAGTCGCCTCTTGATATCTCCTCAACTTAGCATAACTCGAATTTCCGCCTATGTCGAAATTTTTGGATGGTTCCGAATTATTGTAATGTTGGTATAATGGTTTTTTTTTTTTTTTTAAGTAACCCTGCTTATCTTGAAGTTTCAGACAGCTTTCCTAAAATATTTATCGTCCTAAGTTTTGTTTATTTGACTTTTAAAGTGAAACCAACTTGACCCTCAAATGTCTCATAGAATTTTAACTGCCATTTTAACCATTTGCGCCTTTAGTGAGTAAATTGTTTTTTTCTTTATTGAGGGCATAATTTAATTGACATGTCCTCAGAACTTAGTACAAAAAGGGAGATTAAAATAGTTTGAAGAGGGATTAGCAATACAAATTATATCCTATTTCATTTTAAATTTATTGTTTATGGTCTTTAGAAGCATAATATCATAATCTTGAAGTGAATTATGTCTCTGGTGAGTCATCTAGGGAAATCGGCTGTGGGTTTTTTTTCCATCAAAAGTTGGCATGTATGACTGTATAATATTCATCTGTAATTTATATGGCCTCATAGCAAAAATACCATAGTATTAACTTGACAAAATGCTCTCCATAGAAGCGACCCGAGAAAAACAGTGGGACAATGTAGCTGCCATCCATCGCCATTCCAAACTGGTGACAACCTGGTCGTACGAGCTCTGTAAGATGGGGGCACACAAACTATTGCACGATGACTTCAAGGGCGACAAAAGTGTGGAAGCAACGGTAGGAGGCCTTTCTTGACATAATCATGAAAAGTGTTATTATAGTGTTTAAAAATACAAAAATAAGTGTAGATAAGTAAAGTTTTTGAGACTTTTTGTTTTTTTTTTTTTTTTAGAATGAAAGTGTGTATGCTAACTTTATCACATGTTACTATTTTAATATGCTTTTATTAGCTTCACATGCTGGTTTATTTGTTTGTATGTATGTAACTCTTAATAAAAGATAAAATTCACGCTCTTTTCAAATATAAAAGAAATATATTTAATGCTATTATTAATACTAAAGGCTAAACATGGTGATGTTTTATAGCTGCATTTACTTTCTTTTTAATAGAAAATTGAACTAAAAAGTTAAAAATGAATTATAGTTTTAAAAAACTAAAAAATATACGCTTTTAGAGTAATAATACTAAAAAGAAAAAAAAATAGCATAAGAATAAAATGAATGTCACTGTATTTAAAAACATAGGATGCATTGTATGACATTTGAAACGACTGAAAAATGATAACAATGGATATTGAGCACCCCACGCTTTTTATAACAGTGGTATTGAATTTCTCGTCACTCATTTTATTCTTATGTTAAGATTTTTTTTTCTTGCATTTTAGTTTGATTAATTCCAAAAGCGTATTTTTTAGTTTTTTAAACTATAACTTATTGTTTAAATTTTAAAACTATAATTTATTGTTAAACATTAGATTGTACTAGCTCTAATTTGGCTGTATTTGCATTAAAATATCCTTAATTTGAGGACTAAGGCTTCTTTAGAAGCAATATGAATTGGTTTCATTACAATTGGATAGAATTTTCTTGATCTCAAGTAGTTTCCCCTGTCTTTAGTGTCTCAACATCAGTTCCTGTGGAAACTTTGTGGTGATTGGCTACAGTAATGGCCATCTGCACAAGTTCAATATGCAGTCTGGAATTTTTAGGGGCTCATATGGTGCTGACACAGGTATGGTATAGTTTACCAATATTGTGTATCAAGAAAAAAAAATTTTGCAAATTCAAAATTTCATGTTGATAAAAAGTTGTCATTATATTCACATAATTACCAAACAATTTTATTTTGAAATTGAAAAATATTTAGGTCTCCATTGATCCTTGGACTTGAAGCTTCAAGATTTTTAGTAAGAACAATGATTTTTTTATAAAAATGTATAAATTATGTGTGAAGCAAAAATAATTATTTAAGTGCAAAAATGGACTACTTATGGTGTAATCTATCAATAAAGAATGCATTGGGGTTTGAATTTAACTTTTAAGTTTCCAGAAATAGTTATGAAAAACCTCACATTTTTGCTAGTCAGTCATATTTTTAAAATATTTACCCATCCTTCGGAATAATTTCTATTGTATTACTAGCACAAACATTGAAGTACAGCGTTTTCAAATCGCGAGATTGGTCCATTTTGCCACTTAAAAATTATTTTTACTTTACATATGATTTCTTCGTTAAAAAACTTGAAATTTCAAATTAATCCCAGGAGACCTATATTATATATTGCTCAATTTCAAAATAATTTTTTTTTTGTAACCTTGTGAAAATGATGACAACTTTTTATCAGCTTGAACTACTAAATTTCAAAAAACCCAAACAAAGCAAATTATCCGAACACCAATAAAAAAAATCATGAGCCAAAAAAGAATCAATAGGAACCAATAATTGATGTTCGGATAATTCGATTTGTTTTGTTTGTAACCTGTTCGCTTCTGTTCCCATTGCTCTTTTTTTCGGATGTCGGCGCATCCTTAAGCTCACATTTTTTGCATTAGAAAAGGCGTTGTTCGTAACACCGAAACACGTGTCTGCTTTATTCCTGGGCATATGTGCTTTTCAACGTTGTATTTATGCACAGAGGTATTTATCTATATAATCATCGATGGTTATACTCTTTCAGCCCACGATGGATGCATCAGGGGGGTCGTGTTAGACGGGTTCAACCACTCTGTGGTTTCAGGCGGCAGCGACAGATTCCTCAAGTTCTGGAAATTTACCGATCGAAATCTAGTGAAATCCCTCAAGTTAGATCATTGTGTATCTAAACTGATCATGCACAGAGAGAGGTAAATCTCTTTTTTTTTCTTTTTTTAAAATTATTGTTTTATTGTTATTAGTTGCTATATGTTTCATTGCATCTATAGTTTCACAGTCAGCGCGAAAAAACTTCTTTCTTTCATTTTTTTTCAATTGAATTCCTAAATTTCTGCAGTATGTCTATTAGGGATGCACCGATAAGCAAATTGGCCGATTACCGATTAATCGGCAGTTGATAATCGGCCGATTAATCGTTTAAGCCGATTAATGAATAAAATGAGAATTATCAATGCTATCAATTTCACCGTTACTGTTTTCCTTTTTCTTTTTTTTTACAATTCCAACTTTTGAAATAGCTGCTAATTTTTTTCTTCCATTTTTCTAATTTTCCCGAAATAATTTCAAATTTTATCAAATTTCTCTGAACCAATTTTCATATTACTGTCAATAATATTACATTAACACATTGCTAATTATGTAAACTAGACATGAAAATTCAAAAAAAAAAG
>JAXGGA010016059.1:0-27567 GCA_038373865.1 Uloborus plumipes
GATATATTCAGGAATATCGGTCTCGAACATTGAGGAATAACGGTCTGTAAACCGATTGACATAGAAAAAGTTTCAAAACCAATATTGTACTAGATTTTTCTCCGACGTCAAAATACGTAAATATCTGCCGTTTTTAGAATATTCAGAAACAACGTTCCTGAACCCGATCGACGTAGCAAATTATCATATATACCTGAACTTTGGGGGTAAGAACAATAACTGTCAAAAATAACAGATTTGAGTGAAACTTGTAGTGCAGTTGGCGGATTTTTCTTGATCCATTTCACTTTCGCGATCGAGCAGAGGCAGATGGTGAGCATTTCAAGAGATCAATTTCCTACGCAACATCAGGAATGTAAAGCAATTTAAAATAATTTTAGTTATGCTAAAGTTACAAGTTAATTTGGTCTACCTAAAATATAATACAGATTGATAAAAAGACGAAAAATTAAAATATTTAGGTAAATAGCTCAATACAAGGGCCCTGCGGAGGTTTATATCATTAATTAAATTCAGTTAAAATCAAACATGGGCAGAACTGTGATGAACTGAACTGAAACTGTTGCTCCAAGGTCTACCGTATAGAAAATTCAGAAATAACAGCCTTGAACGTGGAAGATTTTAATTACGACTGTAGCAGAAAATTCCTATAATTGTTCCTGTAAATGATTTTTTCCGATCTTAGGTTCTATCATTACATTTTATGCATTGGCAAAAATTATAAATCACAAAATGTGAAATTGTTCTGTAATAAAAACAGAAAAAGAATTTTCAAAAACATTTATTAAAAAAACAATCAAATCTCTATATACATACAAAACAAAAGTATAATTTTTAACATTTCTGCACAAAATAGGACACAAATGAAGAGGACAGGAATCCATACACTACTTTTTAAAACTCGCAAGTATTCAAAAAATTCTCTGAACTTTTTCTTTCTTTTTGCTATTTGTATGCTAACTATTTTATGTATTTTTTCGTATTCTCTCATCATTCTTGGTATTCATTTCAATAATAACTCTAACTATTCAAATGTGCTTAAAAAGCCTAATAGTTACAAACCTCTCATCATTTTATATTTGTCATCTTAGCAAACTGTTTTACTTAACATAAAGGGGATAATGATCAATTTTCAGAAGATAGTCAATTTTCAGTTGCAAGGAATTTTTTTCAGGAGGTAGGGGCAGTATACCTGCCAACTTAGAAAAAAAAAAAAAAGCAAACAACACACAAGTAAAATAATAATATGAGAAAAATTACAAGAAAATGATAAAATAATAAAGATAAAAGATAAAGATTTAAAGATAAAATAATAATTTATTAATTGAAGAAAAAAAAACCTTGATACATCTACTTCATTCTATGCAAGTAAAAAATATTTCTTTCTTGAGAATTTTACATAAAACTTATAATCTAAAATGGGATATAAAAAAGCAGTATCAGTGCTACTCTAGACATAATGCATACATTGCGACTGCATAGGGCTCTGCAGAGCTATATAGGGGAATGTGGGGCAAAGTAAAAAGGCAAAATATTTTCAGTTTGCAATGCCTCCTATCTAGCAATATTTTAACTAAGTCCCCAAACATACAGTTAATTCCTGTCAACAAATAGATAGATCTAATGATCAACGAAAAAAAGTATACGAGTCCTTTTCAAAATTCAATACACTTACTGTAATATTCGTGGTTTTTCAAAAATATTTTTTGTAATGATACAATTATAAAATGTTTTAATTATTGTTTTAAGTATTGATTGGGATCTACTAGTGTGCAATGCAATACATATTGTTACAAATCTTGTAAATAGTTGTTGTTTTTCCTGCCTTGCATCATTTTCATTAGTTTTGGTTTTATCTGACGTCATGTTGCAAAAGTATCTGAAGATATCACCTTTATCACTTGTATACCGGCCCTGTGACGTTTTGTAGTTTTTACATTTGTCCTACATTTAATAAGCGTGAAGACATTTTCGCGTGGTTTTTCTTTTTATACTAGAAGTTTCGTGAATGGATGGTTCAAATTATGAATAAACAAAATACTCCAGATTTTGCTAGAATGTTGTCGGGAATTCGTTTCGTGTATAAATAGCTGGCCTTGAACACGGTCAGTTAGTTCTTTTCAGATTTTGATTTCTGGAGACTCGTTTTCATTCGCATGGGCGAATGGTTGTTTTGCTTTTGTAATTGCTTAATTACTGTTCACGTTAGATACGTGGTGCTGAGTTACTGTTAAGAGTACAGTGTACTGTTTGCTACCTAATTGCTGGATGTTTAGCAATTGTTTCCTGCTCCTATTGTAAATAGTGTACATACTTGTAAATAAATTTATACAGTCGATGCTCGTTATAATGACCACACGTTATAAAGACCATCCTAATATAACGACCGGTGAGAAAATCCCCAACTGTATCCGAGTATACTCTATGTTCTACCTCTTATAGCGACCACTCGTTATAAAGTCCGTTTTCTGTAGGACGGAGAAGGTCATTATATCGAGCAACTACTGTAGTTACTTCCTCAAGATTGGAATGCTCATTTAAAGAAAGTTGAAGGTGCTACGGACTCGTTACAATTTGGCGCCCAACGTGGGGCATCTTCAAGGACTTTCTTGGAATTACCTGTGAACTTGGACTTTTCTTCCTAAGTACTTTTTGACTTCGGAATTTTATGGTGATTACTCGAGCAATGGATGAACAACTGAAACAACTCCTTGATGCGATCAACGCTGTTAAAAGTGAATTAAAAAATGACATAGCTACTAATCAAGAACAATTGAAAAATGATCTAACTACTAATCAAGAACAATTAAAAAAGGATCTAGCTGAAGAAATTAAAAGCGATCTAACGTCAATGAAAAGTTTGGTGGAAAGTAAATTTACCAATATGGAACATAAAATGGAGGCTCTGGAAGAGAAAGTTGACAGCGTTGAAGATCGAATCACCACAGTAGAAAATCATGTGGAAGAGAAAATTAAAGAACTTGAATCGAAATTATCAGCATCCTCCAACAACTCAAGTGACTGTGTAGCTGCAGCTGGAACTTCTCGTCCATCCATCAAACTGGCCACGTTTGACGGGAAGACCTCGTGGAATATTTACAAGAAGCAGTTCCTCATCGTTGCAGAAGCAAAGTCCTGGGACTCTTCCACGAAAGCCTGTCACCTTGCAGCCTCGCTGAGAGGGGATGCAGCTGACATACTACAGACCTTCCCAGAGGGCAAGCACCGCGACTTCGATGCCTTATCATCGGCCTTGGAGCTTCGCTTTGGCGAAGCATGCCAAAAAGAATTCAGCCAACTCCAGCTGAAATCCCAACTCCAGAAGGCTGGAGAGACTTTGCAAGTTTTTGCAGCAGACGTTGAGAGGCTTTCCAATCTCGCCTTCTCGGACTGTCCTTCGGGTGTTCGCGATAGTCAGGCCCTGAACTACTTCATAGATGGAGTGCGAAATCCAGAAGTTCAGACGGCTCTCCGGATGGCGGACATTAATTGTCTGTAATATTACTTTATCAATGTTATTATTTCTTTCATGTTCTCATTGTTATTGTTTATCATGTTTATAATTGGTCATCATGTAATGTGTGCATTTGTAAGTTTTCCCTTGCTTCCTTTCTGGGGATTGTACTGCCCGGGACGTGCAGTCCTTGGGAAGGGGGCAATGTTACAAATCTTGTAAATAGCTGTTGTTTTTCCTGCCTTGCATCCTTTTCATTAGTTTTGGTTTTATCTGACGTCATGTTGCAAAAGTATCTGAAGATATCACCTTTATCACTTGTATACCGGCCTTGTAACGTTTTGTAGTTTTTACACTTGCCCTACATTTAAGCGTGAAGACATTTTCGCGTGGTTTTTCTTTTTATACTAGAAGTTTCGTGAATGGATTGTTCAAATTATGAATAAACAAAATACTCCAGATTTTGCTAGAATGTTGTCGGGAATTCGTTTCGTGTATAAATAGCTGGTCTTGAACACGGTCAGTTAGTTCATTTCAGATTTTGATTTCTGGAGACTCGTTTTCATTCGCATGGGCGAATGGTTGTTTTGCTTTTGTAATTGCTTAATTACTGTTCACGTTAGATACGCGGTGCTGAGTTACTGTTAAGAGTACAGTGTACTGTTTGCTACCTAATTGCTGGATGTTTAGCAATTGTTTCCTGCTCCTATTGTAAATAGTGTACATACTTGTAAATAAATTTATAGTTACTTCCGCAAGATTGGAATGCTCATTTAAAGAAAGTTGAAGGTGCTACGAACTCGTTACAATATTAAGTTTATATTATCTTCGCGGGGTAAAGTGGATGGGGGCAAAGTGAAATAGTTTATTAAGCTTACTTATGCATTAACTTTTTTTCAAATCACGTACGTATTTCTTCATTTTTAATTTATTTACATTATTTTACCTATTAATTCACTTATTTATTCATTCGCCTTGGCAGAGTTGTTGCCTTGAAGGGACAATGGTTGACTCCTGAAATTTTAAAGAATTTAATTCTAGACTGACTCCTTTGTCCATAATCACTCCGTCTTTGATTCTATAGCCCTAGTGAAGGCTAAAATGAGCCATACAATAGTTCGAGGGAGCATTTTATACTGCATTATGTTCTTACACATGATTACCCTGCAACAAAAAATCTTTTTCAGAATTCCGTGAATCTGAAAATTAAAATTTATTTCCTAAATCCTTTAAACTAAAAAAAAAAAAAAAAAAAAAAAAAAAAAATACTAATGACACTATCATAGGAGACTTTGGTATCATAAAAATTGAACTATTCAATTTGTTTTGATCCCGTTCATAATTTTGGAGTTGGGACTTATTTCTGTTCATTTTGAAAGATGTTGATTATTTTGCTTTAATTTTTTAATAATAGTTTATTTTGTAAAAAAGGTAGTAAGACTTGAGGGGAGGAAGGGGTACAACGTATGCACTAAATCTGCAATTTATAAACTTTCTAACTTATAAGCAGTAAGCACCTTTGCGCTTGCACCAGATTTATTACGCATTTAATACGCTATTCAAAAGATTGAGCTTGTACAACTTTCCTTTTTATTTTTAAAGGATTTTTTAAAATCTGAATAACTTTTATCTTTAAAAGAATATACAGTGAGCTCTCACTTATACACCGCCTCATTTATGCGTCTTTTTCACTTACATGACGATTTTCAATGGTCCACAGTACATCCCATAGCATAATAATGATAATATCATTCGTTTATGCGTCGTTCTAAAGATAAATATTTCACTTTTGTGCCGAATTTTTCGTAAAATGTAAAAAAATTGATTCATTTTCTTTAAAAAATAAGCATGTTTCTTCACTTTTCTCTTCAATCTTTCGCCGTTATTGCTCACGGAAGGCCTTTTTTTGCGCATGAACTAGAATTCGGAGAATGACAATTATCTATTATATACAGGGTGTCCACTCCTATCGTGGACCAATAGCTAATTTCTAAACCGTTAGAGATACGCATATAGTTCATTCAGGAAAAAATCTCCAAATTACAAAAGGAATTTTGGGTGTATTCAATGTTTTTCAAAAAATCAAATTTTGAAAGAGTTACGAAATTTAAATTTTTATACAGCCCCCCAGTCCTATCAATCATATTTAGTAAAACATTCTTGACACTGTAACATTTAAAACTAAAAAAAAATCACTGTTCTACCATAAAAATTGACAGAGTTATGACGTTTTGAAAAATCAAGATTTTGAAGGATTTCGCATACGGTCCCTTTAGTGATCTCTCGATGACGTCATGAAATAATGCAAAATCTTGATTTTTCAAAACGTCATAACTCGGTCAATTTTTGTGATAGAAGAGTGATTTTTTTTTAGTTTTAAACGTTACAGTGTCAAGAATGTTTTACTAAATATGATTGATAGGACTGGGGGGCTGTATAAAAATTTAAATTTCATAACTCTTTCAAAATTTGATTTTTTGAAAAACACTGAATAGACCCAAAATTCCTTTCGTAATTTGGAGATTTTTTCCTAAATAAACTATATGCGTATCTCTAACGGTTTAGAAATTAACTATTGGTCCACGATTGGAGTGGACACCCTGTATAGTTTTAAAGGTAACAATTTGTGATTAGGTATGCAACAATTTTTGTTTTCTCTTTATCATTGTAGTTACGTCACAGTAAATGCCAAACCGCAGGTCCCTTTTCTATAGAAACATTGTTATTCATGCGCTCATTAGAACTTATGTTGCGTTTTAGACCTTTAAATGGGCTTGCTCGCTTATGCGTCTCTCTCAGTCATGCGCCTTTTTCTGTTGGTCCTTTGGGCCGGCGCATAAGTGAGAGTTCACTGCATTTTAAGAGCAAGAATCTGAGAAACTGTCACGCCTAGCAGTATGAGGTGATTCATAACCTCTCAGATTTTCTCCCAAAAATTACCAAATGTTGATTATCTTATTGAAAGACCAAACCTAGAATGTTTTGCTCTAAAGTTGAGTTGTTTAGTTTTTATGGACCCCTAAAGGTGAAGGTGCGGCATCAAAAATTAAGCGGATTTTCAAGACATGGAAGTTGCTGTGAGCCAAAACTCTTACCAGGAACTGTTTAACTCCAATTTTCTTTTTGTATATGGAATATAGAATGTTGAAACTTTACAAAATGAATGTTAAATTTGTGGTTAGTTGTTGCCGTAAGGTCAGTGAAGGCCCTCCAAACAAGGCATTGTTGAAGTTTTTTAGCGTGTTGGAGGTCCAAAAACAGCTTGTACATTTCAGTTGGCACGGCAAAAGTAGTGTCGTTTGAAAGACCAGTGTAAGTACTTTAAAATAATGTATAAATAAGCGAGGAAAGTTCAACGTGCTTTTAGTTGCGTAAGGCCGAAATTTTGAAAAATATCATATTTTACCGATATTCAAACGGTCATAACTTCCTGTGCCAACAACATATTGAAATATTTTTTTTGCCAATGTCATACTCTATTCTTTGTCTTAACAGAACAATTGAGTCCTTTGAGGCGAAATGCGAAAATTTTTTTTACAAAAAATGCACATCAAAAAATAAATTTTTTGTAAAAAATATTTTCGCATTTCGCCTCAAAGGACTCAACTGTTCTGTTAAGACAAAGAATAGAGCATGACATTGGCAAAAAAAAATATTTCAATATGTTGTTGGCAGGTGAAGTTATGACCGTTTAAATATCGGTAAAATATGACAGTTTTCATATTTCGGCCTTACACAACTAAAAGCACGTTGAACTTTCCTCGGTTATTTATACATTATTTTAAAGTGCTTACACTGGTCTTTCAAACGATACTACTTTTGCCATGCCAACTGAAATGTACAAGCTGTTTTTGGACCTCAAAGACGCTAAAAAATGTCAAAAATGCCTTGTTTTGAGGGCCTTCACTGACCTTACGGCAACAACTTACCACAAATTTAACATTCATTTTGTAAAGTTTCAACCTTCTATGTTCCATATAGAGGGTGTTTTTTTTAGAGGTATAGAACTTTAAGTTGGCAAAACTTTTTTAACTGGCGGCCATTCTGTCAACTGTAAAGTGATTTATGTTTAGTTTGGTTTGGCATTTCAACATGAAGCCACACGATCACCTAGCAAGGCGTGAATTAGGTGAATGGGCCCAAAACAAGATTGCCGTTGATCCCGATTTTCATAAGCGAATTTTGTTTAGCGATGAAGCTAACTTTTGGTTGAATGGATACGTCAATAAACAAAACTGCCGTATTTGGAGTAATGATAATATTTAAGTGTATGTTGGGACACCGTTACATCCAGAAAAACTGACTGGTGTGCTTTATGGACTGGTGGAGTAATTGGTCCGTACTTCTTTAAAAACGATGCTGGCCAGAACGTTACAGTCAATGGTGACCGCTATAGAGCCATGATTACTGACTTTTTCGTTCATCAGTTGAACAATTATGATGTGCAGGAGCTGTGGTTTCAACAAAATGGCGCAACATGTCACACAGCTCGTGTCACAATTGATTTATTGAAGGATACGTTTGCTAACCGCACAGTTTCACGTTTTGAGCCCGTGAATTGGCCTTCAAGATCGTGCGATTTAATGCCGCTTGACTATTTTCTGTGGGGATATGTGAAGTCGCTAGTCAACGCCGATAAGCCCACAACGATTGACCACTTGGAGGACAACATTCGCCGAGTTATTGCGGATATACGACCACAAATGGTGGGGAAAATAGTCGAAAATTGGACCTCCAGATTAGACTACGTCCGAGCAAGCTTTGGCGGTAATATACCAGAAATCATGTTTAAATTATAATGCCAGAAGATTATCTTTCGAATAAAATAAATTTCATGTTAATTTTTAAAAATAATCTTTGTTTTATTCCATTTCAAAGTTCTATACCTCTAAAAAAAAACACCCTTTACAAAAAGAAAATTGGAGTTAAACAGTTCCTGGTAAGAGTTTTGGCTCACAGCAACTTCCATGTCTTGAAAATCTGCTTAATTTTTGATGCCGCACTTTCATTTTTAGGGATCCATAAAAACTAAACAACTCAAATTTAGAGCAAAACATTCTGGATTTGATCTTTCAATAAGATAATAAACATTTGGTAATTTTTTGGAAAAAATCTGAGACTTCATGAATCAGAGGCGTGACACTCTCTCAGATTCTTGCTCTTAATTCAAAAATTTAAATATATGAAAACTAAAACTGTAAGAGATGCTCATGAAAAGTCAGAAAAGAGTGGATAGCGAGATTTCTTCTTTAAAAACGGAAATATGTAGAAAGGCAGAAAATTGGCATACCTGTCTAATTTTAAAAAAGTAAATAATTTTTTTTCTGGTTAAACTTTTTAAGAAGAAATATATTATGTATGAAACATAATATTAAAATTTTCATCAAATAATGTATTACTTATAAAGCAGTAAGTAACTGCCCCTAGGCCAGGGCTTTTAATTTCACATAAGCTACCAGTTTTTGTTGGCTTTCTTTGCTCTATAAGAGGATTTTTGCCTTCAGCTCATTTACTTCCTATTCCATGCTGATGAGTGCATAATAAACACGAAACTGCAGTCCATGGATGGAATAAACGAGCTAGTGGTGTATAGAATGAAAAACTTACTCAATTTTTTTAGCATATTTTAAAAGAGTTTAGTACAGCTCTAGATTGAAAGATTCTTGAGAATTTATTTCCATTTTAGATAAAATGTCCTTTAAATAAGATTAGAAATTTAATAAAAATCTAAACTTCATCTCAATATTTTATTTCTAATTAATCATAAAATGTCTATTATTTGAAAATCTATGATTATTTTGTCACCAGACAACTAAAATACAAAAACGCTGCACTGCTGTCACTATAAACAGTGTTTAAATCTCAAAAATAAAGTGTGTGGCACTTTTGGTAAAAGGTTATTATCATGCATCATAACCAAAATCAAGTTCATCAGGCATAATTAATTGTGCTTTAGTTGTTATTTCCCGTATTGTTTCAAGACAAAAGCTTAAAAAAGTATCTAAAAAACAAAAGAAAAAAGAGTTTACTATGAGAATTTAATTTTGAGTTTCAAGAGAAGGGTCTGGCTGTGGAGACAGGGTTGATGCCGTGTCCACTTTTTCGTATTGAACAAAACGTTTAAATTTGATAAAATGAAAATTCAATGATTTTCTATATGTTTGATACGTATAAATTATTACATTGATGTAATAAATAGAAATACTATACAATTTGATTACATTATTCATCCGGATGTCAATGATTTAAATCAAATTATTAAAAAAAAAACAAAAAAAAACATTGATTTAAACCTTTTTTCAACTTAAACACTAGAAATCTCCTTGAAATTTTTAAATTTCATTTATTCTGAATTTTTCTTTGTCAGTACAAACCCTTCTTCATTATGTTGATTTCGTCTCTAGGATTTTATCCTCACTTTTATCATTTTCATGTTTCAAATTCACGCTACTTAGGCTACCTAATTGTTTTTTTGGGGAAACTTTTAAATTAGTAAATATTTCTTTACATTAGTAGACACTGCATTCAGAACTTTTTTTCAATAAAAACGTAAGGAAATTTTAAAGCACTAAGCTAATAATAATAATGTTAGGTGTGTAGAAAAGTTCTAAAAAATATGTCTGTTTTGCTATAATGTGTGCTATGCATTTTTGTAACAATTGAAAGAAGGAAATTTAAAATTAACATTGCTTCAAAAATGAATTGTTGCAAAAAAATTTAAAGCATGAACTCAGAAAGAAATTTGAAAAAAAGAAAAAAAAAGCACTATTTAAAAAAAATCATTATTTGGGCGATTCTCTGTAAACTCGTCATTTTTCACACGAAATCTGTCCGGGCACGGTATTTTGAAATGTTCGTTTAATTATAATACTATTGCTCAGAAAATAAATCTATTACTTTGATTTGAAAGCGGGCCAATTGAAGTTTGTGTTTTTCTGATAAATCATGATAGGGGGTAAGTCCCCCGCCTAGTATAACTATTCTATTTTTAGATATTAATTGCCAAATTTATGTAGTGTTAATAGGTTTTTTGAAATACTATCTTTAACAGTTAGACTATGGGATTGGGACAGCCAGGGGACTGTGTTTTTGGAGCTTAAATAATTTCTAGAAAAAAAAAATAAACTGTTATCTCTCCAAATACAATTGGGCCACACAGTATTAATGCTTTACTTGTATTAAAAACGATAATTACTTTATTACACTTTATTATTTTTAAAATACTCAGTCCGGACAGCCAATTACCAGTTTACAGAGAATCGCCCATTTGTAGTAGTTTATACATTTTTTTATAACTGTAATTATACGTTGAATAAACACATTAATTATACCTATACATAAACAGTGAATAATACTTCAACCAGAAAGTGGGCAACTAAAAATGGGTAGTTGTCTGATTTTAAAATTCCATCTTTATTTATAAAAGCATTTTTCAATGCAAAAGAAGTCAGCCTAAGGAAGATTATAAAAGGAATCTGGTAAAAGCCAAATTGTTTATTTTCCAGTTTTTATTTATTTATAGTGTACTACTATGTCATCTATGTTAAATTTGATTTGAATCATATGCCATTGCATTAAATTGATTTTGCATCATGTTATAAAAGCTTATTGGTAAAGTAACACTCAAAATATAATAGTTGTGAATTTTTTTAAACATCAAGTTAATTACATGTATAACTGTAAAGTAATTCATAACAAAAGTTTAAGTCATTTATAAAAACATTTTAAGAATCAGATTCAAATACGAATAAATGCTTTGTATCAAATAAATCTGATTTATTATCTTTTTTTTTTGATCAAGATTTTTTTTACACACTGTTACTCATTAAAGGAATTTTTTAAAATTAATCATTTAGTAGAATCATAAAAATTGAATTTTAACCACAAACTAATAAACCCACAAAAATGTTTACACTTTTGCGCAACATTTTTCGGAAATTTCTTACTATTAAAGTAGTAAAATTTTATTTAACAAAATTAAAAAGCGGTTGAACATAATTTGCATTATTACATTGCTATTGGATTAACAAGAAAGGGTTGTTTTCATAATGGTAAAAATATTTTTAAATAACTAAATGTAATAATAATTAATTAATTAAAAATAAACTGTCCTTATTTAGTAACAAATGGGTAGGGAGGTAAATTTAATGACTATTGTAAACAAACAATATCTTGCATTTGTAAAAATAAATATGTAGAGGAAATGAGTCAAACATGCTCCTTATCTGAATCCCAAACTTGCAATTCACTGTCAAAAATTTCAGTCTTTTTGCTGAGTTAGGCTGCACTTTTAAATTTCAGATTTGCATGTCAAAACTTTCTGCATGCCAAACACAAGTTTTTTTGTAAGTAAATTGCAATCTAATACATTTTGTAAAATAATCAACTTTTGTGTTATCACATTTAATGAACTGGTTACTTTAAAAATTGCCAAAATTTATAGAATAAAGTACAACAAAGTGTCTAATAGGTAAAATCAGCTCATACTTTTAGGAACCTTATTTTTTATCATTGCATCAGCTGACGTACTCAAGTAAAATTTGCACCTCAATGAGATTTGTTAAAATTTTGTTTTTTTTTTTTATTATTATTGTTATTAAACAAATGTTAAGAGTAGTCTTCACGAATCGTTTCAAACTACTATTTTTTGTATCATGCTGCTCACTCAATACTTTTTCTAAAAAATAGTGCGCTTCACTAGAAACTAAGCAAAAATATAGCAAACTGCAGTAGTTTTGCTACTAGTAGCGATTTAGGATGCAGACTCGGGCGAACCCATGTAGTCATGTTATTTAGGTTTGATCATGTTTCAGAAACTTGTTTGTGAGCTATCACTCAGTGGTGTCCTGATAAACAAAAGTAGCTAGTAGCCACATCTCGAAACATAATATCATTTACCTGTGATACGATTGAAGATATCAACACAGATAAATGGTTGCATGAAAAATTTGGGGATATTCCTTTCTGATTCGTAAAAACTGGAAAAAAGAAATGTACTTAAATCCAAAACGCAAATTACATACTGCTTAACTTGAGCAAGGCATCAAAAACAAATTTTCACAGGCCTATACGTTGGGATATTTTCTAGAAATTTGATTTCCAAAAATTTAGCATGTAAAAATTTTAATCAGGTATGTATTTTTTAGATGAGTCGATAATGTCGTAAAAATATTTGTTCATCATTAAGTAATAAATCTTTATGAGATCTTTGGTTTTGATTAATGCTTACGTTGATTACAGAAAAAAATATGTTTTCCATGTACAGTATGAAAAAATTAGTTTCTTAACTCTGACAATATTAAAGTGAATGAATTAAAAGCAGTGCTTGATTTGAAAAATTAGAAAGCATTATTGCTGATTTAATTGCTAACATGAAGAAAATTTACTTTCTGAAAAGTCATAGTTTTGGCAATAACGCAACCCTGTAAAACAAGGGACAACAATCTTTAAAATTCTAAATTTTGAATGAATAAAACTATTTTTAATGTCCGGAATTCAAAATTTAAGAATATGTGTAAATTATACTTGAAGCAAAAATTGCATTTCCAGCTGAGCAATCTGAAATTTTTTGTGAAAGAGTTTGCACCTTCAAGCACAATATTTAGGTTTTTTTTAGCAAGAAAAAGACAAATTTTTACAAAATTATAACGCATTGTTTCCTTCATCAATTTCACTTCTTCCTAAACAACAAATATAAGATTTTGTAGGCGTAATTCTCTTACCAATATCCGTGAACAGAAAGATCCTGGTTGTTTCTTTTCTTTCCCCAATCCCTCGAACATGTCTATTGGAATTAATTCATCGACTCGATTAGTTTTGTTATGTGTTTTTTTTTTTTTTTTTTTAATTTGTTTGTGTTTTTTCTTTAATTTTTCATTATTTCAAACTAAAATGCAAAAATAGACCAAAAAATGTGTGTCAAAATTTCAATACCAGTGAAATTTTGTAGTTGTTGCTCCATTGGACCAGTGACTTATTTCTTTGAATTCCTAATCACTGTTTAGATGTTTATTAATATTTCGCAGTATGAAATTGTTGATTCTTTACTATTATTTATACTAAGCTATGATAACTAGCTTCAGCATTCAGTTAATTTTTATTCTAAGTAAATTATACATTGCTATGAGACACGTGCAAACAATCACTTGTATTTTTCTGACTCTGCAAATGCACAGGTTCAATTAAAAGCTCCATATGGAGCTTGAACAAAATTTAAAATTTTAAACTTAATTTGAAGCTAAACTCCGGAGGGGGGGGGGGGAATGGAAAAAAACTGAACTGAATGAGATCAAAAATCAATTAGCCGATCGTATTAAGAGTTAAAAGTAACGACTTTCAAGATAATCCATTACATTCAGCAAACAAATTTTGCTGATTTATTCACTGTAAGTGCGATAATAAGTGGAATCAGCTAATGTTTAAATACAATAACTGCTTCAGAAAATATTTAAAAACTATCATTAGATCAAGCATATCAAATAAAACACTTGGGTACTACAATGCAAATGCAAAGTAATTACAACGCTTTACTATGAATATAAGGGAGGATTTAGAAAACACCATTCTTTAACATAGAGTACTGAAGTAAGAGAAATTTCAAAACAATTTAACGCAAGTTTAAGTATACTTATCTTTAATTTAAATTCCATCAAAGTTCATCTGCTTCCGAAATCCTAACGCCATGCCATTTCGATAAATTGTAAATAATGGCGAAGTGTTGCCAAACCGTAGCGTCTATCCGAAACATCAAGAGATGAGAGCACGAGGGATAAAAATTTATACAGATTGACGTCGAAGTATTTGGGTTTTGAATATTGTTTCCAAAACATTATAAAATGTTTTACGATATTTTCCATTTTTTGTTATTTTAGTTTTGATTTGTATTTCGATAAAAATATTGCTCAGTAATCATTTTTTTTTCAATGAATAACTTATTTAAACAATTTAAAAGGAATAAAAATGAAAAAAAAAAATCGGAAACAAAATATAATTTTGATGTAGTTCTATGTTTTAGGATTTTCCCTTATCCGTTATAATTCGGGATTCAAAACGTCGAACTACGTAGGAACCGCGTCGAGCTATATTTTTGTGCTACTAGGGATGTACGAATACAACAACAGGTGAAATTAATATAAACTAACCAGAAAAGATTTAAAAGGACTTAAGCATTTTGAAAAAGTAACATTAGTACTAGCGTATTCCATGCGGTGGTCAAAAAGCGGTTAATTTAGTAAAAAAAATATTTTAAAAAATGATCAATGCATTCAAACTGAAATAACATAGTAACAAATATAAACGAAACAATTCTAAACTGAGGAAAGTGGGCGAAAATAACAGTATAATCAAGGAGTAAAAAGAGTAAAAAGCAAATCTTGCGTTAGATGGTTAACGGGTTTGGCAATTATTTGAAAGTGCATTAGGGCCATTCCACACAATATAGGAACTTGATCTTTAAAAAAATATTGAAAAATTGTTTCAAACTTTTTAGTACGCTTTCTATACTAATTGAAAACAAAAATATAATTTTTTAATGTTTAAAAATTGTATTGCTTATACATTAAAAAGTTCTTACTCATTTATATTACAAAAAAAGAAAAAGGTCATTTTATATTTCACTATTTTATTTAGAAACTAAGGCAGGGATTCAAGTGAAACAGCACTGCGATCGCTTCGAATTGCAATCGCTACTGGAAGTGAATTACATTATCATCAACTTAAATTGGCACGACGTCACTACAGGTGGAGCCAATAAGAGCTCACAAGCACTCAGCGATCTCCTCTTATTTGCCAAGTAGGCTGTGACGTTTTATCTAGCTCGTTTTTCATAGGCAAACGTCACGCTGACGTCACGATGTTTTTATCAAGAAAAGTTCTAATGTAATTCATTTCCAGTCGCGATTGTAATTTGCGATTGCCTTTTTCACTTGAATCCCTGCCTAAGCATATTTATTTGGTAACATGAGTCACAGCCAATATGACGACTTAACATTGACTTCTTAATGGTATTTAATGCATCCCAATTTTAGTTTAGGGTCTCAAGAGAGGTTCGTACTGATACACACTATACACTGAAGTGACAAAAGTCATGGGATACCTCTTAATATCGTGTCGGCCCTCCTTTTGCCCGGCGAAGTGCAACAACTCGACGTGGCATGGACTCAACAAGTCGTTGGAAGTCTTCTGCAGGAATATTGAGCCATGCTGTCTCGATAGACGTCCATAATTGTGAAAGCGTTGATGGGGCAGGATTTTGGGCACGAACAGACCTCTCGATGGTGTCCCATAAATGCTCAATGGGATTCATGTCGGGCGATCTAGGTGGCCAAATCATTCGTTGGAATTGTCCAGAATTTTCTTCAAACCAATTGCGAACAGTTGTGGCCCGGTGACATGGCGCATTGTCATCCATAAAAATCCCATCGTTGTTTGGGTACATGAAGTCCATGAATGGCTGCAAGTGATCTCCAAGTAGCTGCACATAAGCATTTCCAGTCAATGTTCGGTCCAGTCGCACTAGAGGACCAAGTCCATGCCATGAAAAAACAGCCCACACCATTACGGAGCCACCACCAGCTTGAACAGTGCCTTGCTGACAGTTTGGGTCCATGGCTTCGTGGGGTCTGCGCCACACTCGAACCCTACCATCGGCTCTTACCAGCTGAAATCGTGACTCATCGGACCAGGCCACGGTTTTCCATTCATCTAGGGACCAACCGATATGCTCACGTGCCCACGAGAGTCGCTGCAAGCGATGTCGTTCTGTCAGTAAAGGCACTCGAGTCGGTCTTCTGCTGGAATAGCCCAAGAAATCCAAATTTCTCCGCACAGTTCTAGCAGACACGTCCATTGTACGTCCCACATTGATTTCTACGGTGATTTGACGCAGTGTTGCTTGTCTGTTAGAATTTACGACTCTTTGCAGACGTCGCCAGTCTCGATCTTTAAGTGCAGGCGGTCGACCACTGCGCTGTCCATGGTGGGATGTTATGCCTGAAATTTCATACTCTCGGCACACTCTTGACACAGTGGATCTGGGAATGTTGAATTCTCTAACGATTTCCGAAATGGCATGACCCATGCGTCTAGCTCCAACTAACATTCCGCGTTCAAAGTCTGTTAATTCACGTCGTGCGGTCATCATCACGTTAAAACCTCTTCACATGAATAACTTGAACAGAAATGAAAGCTCTGTAAAAGCACTGCGCATTTATACCTGTTCTATGCGATGCTACTGCCATCTGAAAATTTGCATATTGCTATCCCATGACTTTTGTCACTTCAGTGTATATAATTAATAATACCACTGAAATTAATCAAATTTCGTAATTTGATTTTGTTTTTGCTACATAATCTTTTAATTATTATAAGAGTCAACGTTTTGCCCCTCAGCTTTCTAATATGTTTATAGTATGTGTTTATCCATACACATATTTGTCCTATGTATGTCTAAAGAAGATTTTTATTCCAAAAAAAAAAAAGAGATTTTCAAGCTATTTCATTAACAACAGTGCCGAAAAGTTGCCGAAAGAAATTGAAGCAAGAAGGGAAGTACAGTGCTTACAAACAGAAACATTGTCTTAATATGAAATAATTTCGAAGTCCTTTATCCCATTTTCTTTAATAAATGTTATGTGTGATACTGCTGGTTAGGGTGGAGCGAAAAAAATGAATTTTTGATTTTCGTAAACGGGTACCTTTCATTTACTGTGAATGAGGATAAGTAACAATTCTGTAAAATATTTCACTTTTGCGACGTAATCTTTAGTCTGCGCATTTGGCCTTAAGTTTTGAAATTTTTGATTTTTTTTAGATTTTTCAAATTTTTTAAAAAAATATTGCAAATGATAAAACTAATGACGGGTGGTTATTAAATGGAAGAGAAAGGTTTGAAATATACAAGAAATTTTTTAAAACCATTTTAGATTGTGATTTCAGTCTGCGCATTAGGCCCAAAGTTCATCAAATTTTCAGAAATTTCCGATATTTTCACTATTGAGCAGAAACTTTATAATTAAATATTTCCTCTCAATATTTACTTAAAGTGCCTTCGAAACATTTACTTAATCAATTTGTTGTTTTTTTGAACTACTCAACTCTTTGCTTGCTCATTGAAATTACCCAGGACTCACCATGAGGAAGTGGCCGCACTTTGAGTGCCACCCGAGCTTCCCTTGCTTCCAACCAATGAGAGCGCACATTTACATTTCTTAGACAAGTCAGGAACTATACATTGTTTCTTTGAGTAGGATATTGTTTGCATTGGTTTTGATGGATGCACTACAAAGACAGGAAAATACAAAGGTGTAATACGGAAACTGGAAGAAAAACTTGGTAGACCTCTGTAATGGGACATTTGCCAATTACATTTGAATGAACTTAACTTGCTACATTTTTTGCAAAAGCTAGATGTACCTAACAGTGGACCGAAGTGATTTTTTTGGGCCTGTTGGACGAAGCTAAACAACATGTTACACTTTCAAATCAGTTCAATATGAACCTATAGAAATTGTCATTGATCAGATTGATTTTTACAATAAAAATGGTTCAAGTACTGAGCAACAGTAACTTCATGAGATGAGCAAGGTAATTTTGACTGGAAAAATATCCAAAAAAATATAAAGCAGAAGTCTAAGAAAGCTTTCCCAAGTCAGGTGTTGACTACAGTTAACATAATCTTTAGACTATAATTTTTAAAAGAGTTCATAACTTTGGCGGTAAAAGTGTCCTTGCTCTTTTAGGATGCAGTAGACGGTATTAATTTAGCTATGAATTTGTGTGTGTGAGATTATAAAGATTATCTCTCCGGGAAAAAGCAGAAAATTGTATTCACATCTATTCAAAACAATGTATACTTTGCACCCAAGACATATGCTGTTATCGATATATGTATATATATATATGTATATATATATATATATATATATATATATATATATATATATATATATATATATATATATATATATATATATATATATATATATATATATATATATATATATATATATATATATAATATATATTCGGATTTCGATGAGTTTTCATCGGGAATTGCTCCAATATGTCTCATCGGCCAATCAGAATCCGAGCAGCAAAATCCGATGAGTTTACGATGAGATTTGGAGCAATTTACGGGCAGTGCAGTCCCGTGCCGATGAATTTATGATCAATTTTGGATGAAAATACGATGAGAGTTGGATCAATATACGAGCAGTGTAGTTCCGTGGCGATAAATTTTGGATCAAAATACGATGAGAGTTGGATCAATTTAAAGAAAAAAGAGCGCAGTTTAGTTCCTTGGCAGTAAATTTTGGAACCTCTTTTTAACTTCCCCCAACCATTTGCGACTGGCCAACTCCAGCATCGAACCCGAGTTATCGGCGCGGAAAGCCAACGCTCTACCACCACGCTACCAAGTCTACGAATAATGAGACCAACACTGCATATTTAACAAAAATTTGAGATTGGGAAAATTTTCATCAGAAAATTTGATCTTTACGACCTCTTTCCGATGAAATCTGTAGCTTGGCATATTTTCATCGGGAAATTTGATTGGAAGTATATAGTTTTTCGATGGAATATAGCTCATCTTATTTTCATCGGGAAAGTTGATTGGAAGGATATCATTTTCCGATGGAATTTTGCTCATCTTATTTTCATCGGGAAAGTTGATCGGAAGGATATCATTTTCCGATGGAATTTTGCTCATCTTATTTTCATCGGGAAAGTTGATCCGAAAGATATCGCTTTCCGATGAAAAGTAGTTCATCGAAAACCGTGCTCGGATACTGATCGGAACGATGTCGTCGTGCGTTACGGGATCAGTTTACGAGGAGTTAGTTGATCGGCCGAGCAAAATCCGATGAGTTGATGCTACTTGGGTATATATATATATATATATATATATATATATATATATATATATATATATATATATATATATATATATATATATATATACACTGCGATTCAAAAGTTTAGACAAAATGCGAATATGTGAATAAAAAGAAAACTATTCAACGAAATGCTTTCAAATTTCTACTGCAGGTACACAATATGGTCCCAAATACGTGTCTGGAGTTCTTATAACTATAACTGGAATCAAATTTTGGATATTACAGAAGATAGTTTTTTACATTGTTGCAAAAGTTTAGACAATAGTCAGATTTTATGCAAATATCCCTTGAAATGTGATTGGTGGAGGAAATGCGGGACTGTATTATTCATTTATAAAGTGCAGAGATTGCTGAACAAATAATCAAAATCTCAAAAGCTCTTTAGTTCTCGTGTAAAGAAGATGAGAAAGTTTGGAAGCCGAAATTTGAAAATGAACCTACTTTATTAATTTTTTGTCTTTTAAATCGGCTCTAGTATGGTAGTACATTGTTTTTTACTTTGTGGAGAGCAAATTCAGACATGCGTATCGATCAAAAAGTCCAAGAAAAATGATATTTCTTAAGGATGAAGGAATTGAAAAAACGGCTCAGACTGACGATTCGCCCCTTAATCCTACAAAACTTCAACTTGGGTCAAAAACAGCACGTGACAGCATAAGTAGATGAACATCTGAATCGGAATGCATAAAAAAAACAAAGAATTGTGCCTGAGCCTTTTAGGACAGAGTGTCCCAAATAAGCCAGATTTTATTGGTAAAAGCAGCACAGCATATGATCATTGGATATTTCTCAAGTCCCGCGAAAAGAATTATAATCCATCTAGGCCATCCCAATTTTAATAATTTTTATCAAAGAAAGTACCATTCATTTTTTAGTCACGATGATACATATGCTGCTTTTCACATTAAAATCTGGCTTATTTGGGACACTCTGTCCTAAAAGGCTCAGGCACAATTCTTTGTTTTTTTTATGCATTCCGATTCAGATGTTCATCTACTTATGCTGTCACGTGCTGTTTTTGACCCAAGTTGAAGTTTTGTAGGATTAAGGGGCGAATCGTCAGTCTGAGCCGTTTTTTCAATTCCTTCATCCTTAAGAAATATCATTTTTCTTGGACTTTTTGATCGATACGCATGTCTGAATTTGCTCTCCACAAAGTAAAAAACAATGTACTACCATACTAGAGCCGATTTAAAAGACAAAAAATTAATAAAGTAGGTTCATTTTCAAATTTCGGCTTCCAAACTTTCTCATCTTCTTTACACGAGAACTAAAGAGCTTTTGAGATTTTGATTATTTGTTCAGCAATCTCTGCACTTTATAAATGAATAATACAGTCCCGCATTTCCTCCACCAATCACATTTCAAGGGATATTTGCATAAAATCTGACTATTGTCTAAACTTTTGCAACAATGTAAAAACCTATCTTCTGTAATATCCAAAATTTGATTCCAGTTATAGTTATAAGAACTCCAGACACGTATTTGGGACCATATTGTGTACCCGCAGTAGAAATTTGAAAGCATTTCGTTGAATAGTTTTCTTTTTATTCACATATTCCTATTTTGTCTAAACTTTTGAATCGCAGTGTATATATATATATATATATATATATATATAATTGGATGTATGTATGTTTGTTCCTTATACAAATTCATAGTTCTCGTCGGATTTTCAACAAACTTGGCACAGAGGTTCCTTGATGCATTAGAATTCACATAGGCGGGGGTTTTGAAATTTAAAAAAATCCAAAAAGCTCAAAATTCAAATATTTTGTCTCAAAATGGCCATTTTCTTTCAATTATGAATAGATAGAGTAATAGAGATAAGACTTTAAGCATACAAATTGATAAAATGTAACACATTTAAATAGGAGTATTTTCCAACAAAGATTACGATTAACAATGAATTATCAATTTAAGGCTCAGCACTATTTCATTTTAGCATGAAATAAGTTTTTATATTCCCATGTGGATAGAATTCATTCAAATATTTTTAGAGCTATGTTGTATTAATAAGCACCCGGGCAACGCCGGGAAATAATCTAGTTAGTTCATAAGAGAAAGCATATAAAGAAACTTGTTTTAAAAGACTAGAAAACAAACAAGCAAACAAGTGAGAACGCTTCAGATCCCAAAAATAGATAAAAATATATTTTTATACATTACATACATAAATTAAAAGTCAGTATACATCGATATGATTTCTTGTCATGATGTGGAAATTACAAAGCCACCTTTTACAGGTAATTTAACACAATATTTACAAAGATTATGGAAGCTGAGAATTTAAATATGATTTCTGAATGCGCTCTTTTTAAACTGCCATTCAAGACTCAATCAGTTGAAAGAGCTATCAAATAGATCACAAGCTCTTCAAAATTGGTATATAATCACAGGAAAAGAAAAAGTTTAGTAAAAACCAGGATATCTGACACAAATATTTGATCAATTTACGACACAAAGGAACAATTTAACTGTGAAAGACGTATCTAAGAAATGTAAATGCGTGCTCGCCTTGGTTGGAAGGAAGGGTTCACGTGTAGGACTAGAAGTGCGATCACCTCCTCGTGGTGAGTCCTGGGTAATTCCACACGAGCTAGCGAAGAGTTGCTGGGTTCAAAGTAATAACAAAATGAATAAAAACAGGTTTGAAGACACTTCAAGCGAATATTGAGAGGAAATACTGAGTTTAAAAATGTTGAAAATATCAGAAATTTTGGGAAATTTGATGAACTTTGGCGTTATGCACGAACTGAAATCCTATTCTAAAATGGTTTTAAAAAATTCCTTGTACATTTCAAACCTTTTTCTTCCATTTAATAACCACCCGTCACTAGTTTTATCATTAGCAATATTTTTTAAAAAAATTTGAAAAATCTAAAAAAAATCAAAAATTTTAAAACTTTAGGCCAAATGCGCAGACTAAAGATGACGTCGCAAAAGTGAAATATTTTACAGAATTGTTACTTATCCTCATTCACAGTAAATGAAAGGTACCCGTTTACGAAAATCAAAAATTCATTTTTTTCGCTCCACCCTACTGCTGGTTGTTTTATTTTAAACACTACTTTGTTACAGGTTATGGACCCATACCCATATAGTTTAATCTTTTGAGTTATTGTGTACGAACTGTGTTTCTTTTTCCATATCGTGTGTCAGTTCAATAGTGTTAGCTTTGTAATGGCTTCAGAATTACAACAGGTGCAGTTTATTAAGTTAACGGAAACAAATTGGAATGTATGGAAATTTCAAGTAAAAGTAATTTTAACGGCAAAAGAACTTTTCGATGCTACATGACTACAAGCAAAACTATTTGCATCAATCTTGACGGATCTTGATGTTGTATTTTCGGCGTCAATATTGCGTATTTAATACTGCATAAAGATTACATCGTTATAACCAGATTTTTATGACAAGATGTATTATGCAATATTTCATACATTTTGACATATCAAAATTGATTTCGTCTTGCAATATCAAGATTGCATAAATCTTGTCAGCGTCAAGATTGAAACGAATGTTCTTGATATCTCATTGTTGCCGTCAAGATCATTAGCGCGCTCAATAGAAGAGAGACGCAAACGCGGAGTTTTACACTCAGCGTTCTTTTCTTGTATCGTTTTTTTTTTCCTTTTTTTGCAAGCACTGGACGTGGATACGATTTAGGCTTCGTTAAAATTCGGTTGCTTCATTTTTGTGTGCAATATATTAGAGTTATTTATTTATGATCCTATAACTGCATTGATTCAGTAATGTAGTGCTATACAATTCGCATCGCGACCGATTAGAGATCAATTATTGCAAAAATGGGCGAAAATAAAGTTTTTCGTTCCTAAACGTGGCTGATAACAAGAGATTATATGCAAAGATTTTATCACAATCACTTCAAGCTTACAAGTAAGCTTAATATCATTCATTTACTATTTATGTTATTCTTTAATTTTTTTTGTCTAAACAGAATTTTTAAAGCTGATGACATCTATCTAGAATGTAACTTGAATTTTTTGTTGATTATCTGTAAAATTTAATGTACGTCTATAATCCTAACTAAGAATTTTATGTCTTTGTAGTACTAAAAGAAGCATAAATTTAAAAATAAATCAAGTATTCCACCATATTTTTATCAAACTCACTTCTATTAAGTATAAATAATAATAATCATCATTAAAGAAAAGAAAATAAATGAGCAACAAAATAAAATAAATAAAGTTATAACTAAGTGCTTAACACTTTTTTGAAGTCTGCAAGCTAAAATGAAACATCAGATTTAAGATGTAAAGTTTAATCTGAAATTCATGTAAAAATTTTCATTAAATGCAATTAAATTGCTATTAGAATAAACAAAAATATCTTCATGTGAATTTCCGATCATGTGTCAGCCTTAAAATATTCTTAAGCTGGAAAATCAATCAATATTGAAGAATAACAAAAACAGTCAAAGAATGAAATTTAATTCATGAATTTGAAGTGAAAATAACACAAATAAATAAACCACCTTGCATACAAATTTTCATAACAAGAAAATGACTAAATCTTGACATTTTCTCGCCATGACAATCTTTATGCAAGATTACAGAAATAATCACATCTTGCAGACAGATTGCTATCGGCTTGTCACGACAAGATCTTGACATTTTCTTGTCATGACATACTTTATGCAATATTACAAAAACAACTTATCTTGATATATTCTTGATATTAGATTGGATACTCCTTGACAGACAATCTTGTGGCAATCCGCTGACAATAGAATATCAGCAACATAAAGATCTTCAGTCAAGATTGCCCTCTTGACACGTCAATCTTTAAGCAATCTTGAGGCAAGAAATTTTTCTTACTGGGTAATAGAACTCTATAGAGCTCTATAAAACATTT
This sequence comes from Uloborus plumipes, assembly GCA_038373865.1. NCBI lineage: Eukaryota > Metazoa > Arthropoda > Arachnida > Araneae > Uloboridae > Uloborus > Uloborus plumipes. The sequence goes on from JAXGGA010016059.1 coordinate 24,229, forward strand.
TCGTAGGAGTGACCTCCTAAACTGTTCCTTATTTGCCAAATTTCGTTTAAAAATTCAGAAAATCTCAAAGCTATTGCAGTGTTTCTTTTTCTTTTTTGCAATGATGTTTTCCTTTTGGATCTCAGACGTGTAGTTCCTCTTTCAAATTGGTTGTCTGCCAACAGCCGCGGATGGGGCACCCCGTACCGGCCCAGGCATTTGTCACAGATCGGCCCCTAATATATATATATATATATACACTGCTCGACATTGAAAATGCAACACCAAGAAGGAGTGGTCAGAAATTCATGCAAATTTTACCGTAGACGCACGTCACCGAGTTATGCAAATGATATGAAATGCGCAGCTCTCCGACGCACGTGAAGTAAGATATAAGAGAATGAAGTTGAAAAGTGGGCTATGTTCATGTTGGTTTTTCTGCCAGACTAATTATGGGAGAAATTTGGTTTTTGTCTCGAAGGATACGTGTGATAGGAGGAAATGCCACGCCGTCCTCAACGAAGACACTTCTAGCGTATAGACGACTTTACAAGGGGTATGGTGATCGGACTGAGAAGGGGAGGTTGGTCCACACGTCAAATTGCAGCTGATACCCACATGGATGCAAGCACTGTGCATCGGCTGTGTCGGAGATGGTTAGAAAGAGGAAATGTAGCCACATTGAGGGGTGCAGGTGCAGCCAGAGTGACGTCAGACCGCTTGGATCGACGGATTCACCGACAAGCTGTGGCGGACCCGCAAGTCACTTGTACGTCGATTCTGCAGCACGTGCAAGGTACCCTGGATGTTCCTGTGTCGACCAGAACCATTTCCCGTGGACTGGTTGCACGTGGCCTGCAATCACGGCGCCCGCTAAGAAGACTGCCATTGACCTCAGAGCACAGACTCCAACGTTTGGAATGGTGCCGGACCAGAGCGACGTGGATGGCAGAATGGCAAACCGTAGTGTTCTCAGATGAATCCCGCTTCTGTTTGTCCAGCGATAGTCATCGCATACGTGTGTGGCGTTGACGTGGAAAAAGATCGAATCCGGCAGTAACTGTGGAACGCCCCACAGCGCGACAACGCGGCATAATGGTTTGGGGCGCTATTGCATACAATTCCGTATCACCTCTAGTTCGTATTCGGGGCACTATGACGGCCCAACGATATGTAGATAATGTACTGCGGCCGGTGGCAATCCCCTACCTTCAGGGTCTGCCAAATGCAATTTTTCAACAGGATAACGCCCGGCCTCACAGTGCTCGAATCAGCCAACATGCTCTACGAGGTGTACAGATGCTTTCCTGGCCACCATACTCTCCTGACTTGTCACCAATCGAACATGTGTGGGACGTGATTGGACGCCGTTTGCAGAACCTGCCACTGCCTCGTTCAGAGGACGAACTGTGGCAAATGGTTGAAAGGGAATGGAGTGCCATCCCTCAGGACACCATCCGTAGGCTTATTGACTCCATGCCTAGACGTGTTTCTTCGTGCATCGCTATCCGCGGTGGTCCTACTTCTTACTGAGCCGACGCCGTCTTCGCTCTAAATTTTGTTTATTTATTTTGAAATAAATATCACTCATTGTTCCATGCTGTCTCTGACTTCTTACCAAATTTCATCAATTTCTGACCACTCCTTTTTGGTGTTGCATTTTCAATGTCGAGCAGTGCATATATATATATATCAGTAGCGAGGCGTGACTTCAAGCGTCAGTCATCGCTAACTTTCAAGTCCCTAAAGAAATATACCAGACCATATGTTTCGCTCAGGCGTGTTTGTGATAAGAAATTTCTGAAAATTTTGGGCTGCCGTTTCCGAAATTTAATTTTTCAGTTTTCGAAAATTTTATTTCCGTTAAAGCAGGAAATTCTCCTCACACAATAAATGAAGTACACTTTGAAATGATAAAAATCATTCATGTTGTTTTTATGAGTTTTAAAACTAAATAGTAATTAAAAAATTCAACTAACCTTGTAAAAATCTTGGTTCACATATGCTTCTTTTTCAATTTGAAAAGTTCAAGCTTGCTGAAATGCAAAGCTCGAACGGCAACGCGCACTACTTTTTATGAAAAACATTTTAATTGAAACTAAAAAGAGAGAGTAAAAAAACAAAACCACGCACACATATATTCGTTTTTGAAAGTTCGATGAAGTTCCAAAACACAAAAGGTAACAGTGTTTTCCCCATGCAAAACTATCGTTGCAAACAATATTGTCTTCGACCCGTCGAGCTCATATAGGCGCCATCGTAAGATAACAATATTTTTCTAACCGCAACCCCTTTTTTTGAAAAATGTGACGCACCGAATTGAAAAAAAAAATAAAAAAGAATGAACGAAACAGGAGAAAAAAATCTCTACCCCTCCCCATCCAACCCCCACGATCCGCCAAAACTGAGAGTTGCCAGTAAAAACAAAATTTCCGCGGGTCATCGCCGATGAGTCTTTACTACATCTAAGGGAAGCTGTGAAAGAATCTGATTGGCTGAAATGGCTGACAAGCGAAAAAACTTGCGCGCGCACACACAAAACCGATGCGATATCTGTAGCGATGACTGAAGGTCACGCCTAATCGTTTACTCAACAGATGGCACCACTAAAATAAAATTATTTGGAATATTAAATTATCCGAAAAAATAATCTGAAAATAAAATTTTAAAAACTTTAATTCTTCCAGTGCAAAACGAGGTTTGCCTTCAGGTCATCGGCGAATCGTTCGATGACTTGAGGCCTCGCTACTGATATATATATATATATATATATATATATATATATATATATATATATATATATATATAAAATAACAGAATTGTAAGAGGAAAAACGAAGAGACCACACCAAAAGCCCATAGATGCGCAAAGCAGCTAAACTACAAAGCCAAGTATATAATAAAACAAATAAAAAATAATAATAATGAAATAGAAAATGGCACATTAGGAGAAGTGAAAGGAGAAAGGTTGAATCCAGAGCTCATCAGCCGTGGGGGATTCAAGAGTGGTCGAAAGACCAAAAAATTTAAAAATAAACTATAGAGAGGATGTTTTAGTTCAAAATATGCAGTCTACAGATCTTCATTGGGCAAAAAAGCACCAATGTGAGTCTGCAAACCGCACATTAGAACAAAAACCTAAAACTAAAAGCAGGGGTTTCGCCTCGACCGATTAGGAATAAAATTCCCAAAAACCGGCCACCCACAGTACGGTCTTGCTGTGAAAATAAAAACATCTGACCTGAAGTTCCGCGCGACAAAATCCAAAATCATATCCAGCAAATCAGGAGGCAGTCCAGTTGTCTAAATAAAAATATAAGGTAAATCCGTGTCCAAAAAACAAATCCTAATACGTTCCGGT
>JAXGGA010016060.1:0-27562 GCA_038373865.1 Uloborus plumipes
AAAACCTATTGAAATGATATTGAAACAGAAAAGCTTTAAAATTTAAACTAAGAATAATTAAAAGTTTAAACTTTGAGTATATACAGAAATATTTAATTCAATCTTTGAAAGTTTCGTCTATTTTGATAAAAATACATAATTTAGAAAGAAATCACAATATGCTAGTGTTTCATTTCATATGTAGCGCTACTCCTGTACAAATAAAATAAGAGGCTTGAAAAAATTAATTAAAATGTATTTAACATGTTCTTAAAGAAATTATGTGAGAAGCAACTTTTATTTATTGTTTTGAAGCTGCATTACATAAAAATAAGCGAACATGCAATGTAATTGTAATGCCGGATATCCGGTATCCGGCGTGTGATGAGCCACCGGATATCCGATATCCGGTATCCGGCAAAATCACTATCCGGTCCATCCCTAATTTAAACAAAAGTTTTGAAGTCGGCACAAAAAGGATAGGTAAAATGATGTTCAACTATATTTTGCCTATGTTTTCAGAGAAACCATTGAAAATTAAGAGCTAAATATTTGTAACATTACATAAAAAAGTGGCCATCAATGTAATGTATGCGGATGCAATTAAAGAACCTGGATTCATTGAAATTTATATTTATAGTTGAATTATAGTTTCGTCTGATTCTATTTAGTGCTTTTGCGCCGACTTCAAAACTAATGTTTAAAAGTAGTATCGATGGTGTACAAAAAAAAAACTATCTTTTACTATTTAGAGCACTTGCCGAGTGAAGTTCTGAAGTCGTTCAAGTTTTTTTTTTTTTTTTTTTCAAAAATATTTTTATTTAGTTTCACTTTTAATTTATATTGCTAAAGCGTAACTTTTTAGTTCTTTTAACTATTAATTAATTGACCTTTTTTTTAGTCTTTCTTTTTCTCTGAAAAAAATGTATGTACATTTATATGTATTTATTTTGTTTTGACACAACTCAAGTTTTTTTTTTCCATGAAATTTATTTATTCTTACTTTTTTGTATGAGTCTGGAAATATTCTTTGTAGTGCTTTTAAATCTGACATGAATTTCTATAAATGCACAAAAATGACCATGATAAACAATGAATTTCCAGTAAAAGGCTCACCTAGATTTTAGCATGAAATTAGTTAAAAACCATTATAACTCACGTTCTAATTACTTTAGAATATTCGAGCAAATTTTGTCTAATGCAAAAAAATAGGGTCAACATTTGCAGGGACAGATTCAGTTTTCCATTTCAATGCTCGTAAACTCTGGGGTTAAAGAAGTTTTGATTAGGAAAACTTAGAGCCGCTATATAGACAGGCCGACGCATCAAACTTAAGTTCGACCACTTTGGATCCAATTCATTACTTTTACTTTCACTTTTACCACAGAGAAAATTTCCGGACATTGCCAAGCTTTGCCAAATTCACGTGCCACTAATAATTGCTCACACTGAAAATTTACTAAAACGCGATAACTTGCCAGAAAAGACAATCATTCATCAACAGCCAGAAAAGACATAACACGAGCTGGATCCAAAGTGGTGAAACTTAATCTTGATGCGTCGGCTCATCTCTATAGTGGCCTTAGGAAAACTAGACTTACAGAAACTGGTCAAATATCCATTGCACGGCTCCTTAGCTTCACGGCTAAAAATCGTCAATGTGTGAAAGCTAGGGTGCGCCAGAGAAACTTACTTTTTTGAAATGTCAATAAAAACAAAACTACTTAAGTTATTGTTTTAATTCTTTTTTATTTGAGAATACAATATATCATTTTTTTTTCATTTAGTCTTGAAAATGACATCGGTTAAATGATGACCCCCATTGAGCATACACTGATTAAGACGGTTTTTAAAGTTTGTGAGCACTCTTTGCAGCATATCAATTGGTATGTTGGCAATTTCGTCGCGAATGTTATTCTTGAGGTGAGCTATTGTGCGTGGTCGATCAACATAAACCAGGAATTTCAAATAACCCCATAAAAAAATCGCACGGGGCCAAATCTGGGGAGCGTGCTGGCGATGGGAGATCGCCTCTGAGAGAAATGAGGTGGTCGGAGAAATGTTGTCGCAACAAATTCATTGAATCTCGTGCTGTGTGTGCTGTAGCTCCATCATGCTGAAACCACACGTCCCTAATGTTCATTTCTTCGAAGCTGGGAAGTTGCGTAGCAGTAACTGAGCGACCGTTCGAAAAGTAGCTTTCGACAGCAAAGGCGCGCTGTTCTTTTGACCATAGCATGATGGCGACCGATTAAAGGGAAAACAAAACTTGGAGATTTCCTGCTCAAAAAAGTAAGTTTCTCTGGCGTACCCTGTATATTTACAGAAACATGCTAGTTATCCAATTTCCCTGCTCGTTAGCTTTGCGGCTGAAATATCCTTCATGCAAGAAAGCTACATTTACAGAAACGTGTTGAGCTCTTGGTTTCGCTGTTTGTTAGTTTCACTGCTGAAAAAGTCGTAAGGTAAGAAAACTATATTTACCGAAACAGGTTTGGTTTTTTTTCCCTGCTTGTCAACTTCGCGACTATGTTTTGATGTAAAAAAAAAAAAAAAATTTACAGGGACATGTTTATTAGTTTGGGGCGAAAAAAAAAAAAAAAAATTCAGATCAACTTCTAATAGTTGCCAAAAATTGTCTTTAGTGATAGTTAGTTATGTGCAAAATTTGAAAAAAATCGGTTAATATCTTCAGGAGGCGCTGCGAAAGCAAAGTTTTATCATAGCTTTTTTAGGGATTTTATGGTTAAAATATGAAAAAGAATGCCTTTAGCTAGTCTCGTTGCGTTTTTCTACTCATAAGATATATTCGTTCATTAAAAGCACATGAAATAGCTCACAAAAGCTATTTTATATTATATATTTATATTTCAAGCATCTTAAAACGGTAAAAAACGTGAAAAATAGTGATTTTTAGGACAATCTACTTATATTAAAACCCGAGTATCTATCTTTCTTTCTTTCTTTCTTTCTTTCTATCTTTCTTTCTAACTATCTATCTATGTCACGCTTCTTTCTCCTGAACGCCAATGAACTGAAAGTCGAACCAGGTACCGATAGATAGGTAATTTTTCAGGCTTCATTAGTTTCAATTTATATAATTATACGATTTTAATTAGCGAAGATATCAATTAATAAGTAGTCAAGTTTAAAGCGATTAAGCCTAATAAATGATTAAACTTCCAAGACATTTGTTTCTTACCGTTGCCATTTTTAAATAAAATCGTTAATTAAATTATTGAACTGCTTAAAATTCCAAGATATTTGTTTCCTACCGTTGCCATTTTGAATTGAAACGTTCATTAAATTATTGAACTATTTAAAATTCCAAGATATTTATTTCTTTCCGTTGCGATTTTAAATTAAAACGTTAATTAAATTGAATTTTTTAAAATGAAAGAGTGTTATTTTTTTCCATTGTCATTTTGAATACGTGTTATAACAAAGTTCTAACAATTGTTTTTATTCTAATTATTAATGACATATTTTTTCTCTGGTACCATTTTGAAAATGTGTTTTTAAATAAAATTGCAATTGTTGTTTTTAGGCAGGGATTCAAGTGAAACAGGCAATCGCAAATTACAATCGCGACTGGAAATGAATTACATTAGAACTTTTTTTGATAAAAACATCGTGACGTCAGCGTGACGTTTGCCTATGAAAAACGAGCTAGATAAAACGTTACAGCCTACTTGGCGAATAAGAGAAGATGGCCGACTGCTTGTGAGCTCTTATTGGCTCCACCCGTAGTGACGTCATGCCAAGTTAAGTTGATGATAATGTAATTCACTTCCAGTAGCGATTGCAATTCGAAGCGATCGCAGTGCTGTTTCACTTGAATCCCTGCCTTAGAAGGGGCTTTTTTTGGCTGCGATCCAAATATTAAAAGAACTTTTTCGCTTAGAATTTTGCAATTAATTTTACAGGAAGAAAGCTGTTTGGAAATGATTGTTTTTGGAAAGGAATTTTATTTGTTATTTAGGGAGAGTGCTAAGTATGCGCTACTTGACATCGTCTTGATTTTTGAGGAAGCGTGGGCAAGTAATTCGATTGATTCTTTGATGCAGGAAAGCTTTTTAGCGAGCCGCTTTAGCGGGGAGTAGTTTATTAAACTTTTCCTTGGTACTTTAAAGGCGAGCCGCCTTGCCGGCGAGTAGTTTATTGAAACTTTCCTCGCTACTGTAAAGGCGAGCCGCCTTGACGGCGAGGTAAACTGTTTAAACTTTCCTCATTACTTTAAAGGCGAGCCGCCTTGGTGGCGAGTAGTTTTCTCAAACTGCCTTCACTACATTACAGCCCGTGCAACGCCGGGCCACGCAGCTAGTACTAAGTAAAAACTGATGCATTTTTACAAAATGTGACATAAAAATTATGAAAATGCAAACATATGAAAATATTAAACAGCATTACTTAAACACAAATAAAATACGTTTTAAAAAATATGTACAAATGTGCACAACATACATGATACGAAAATTTTATGTGTCATAGTTTGAGCTTTCACAAAAATTTTTTTTTACTTTCAAAGAAAGGCAGTTACTTTTAAGTTTCTAATTGCGCACGAAAGAAACCATCCCTCGCTTCCATTCCACTAATGGTCAGTGATGCATCCGTCACCAACTTTAAGCTGGGTTTGCGGATTGAGTATGACAAATAAATGTCCACATGATGTTTAAAGAAAATTGGGAACATCTCCAGTTTTCACGAAGTCATGCAACTCGTCTTCAAATGGCATAATTATTAGAGGAGGTTCGTTCGCCCCTCCCTTGGGTTAGTCTTCACCGGTAATTTTTGGACATTGAAGTGCTCCCCGGAAATGTTTCGGAATTGGAAGTCCGAATCCTTCATCCTTCGTGATCAACATTTGTAAAACAGTATGCATGACAAAAAGTAAGTAAGAAAAATCAATCGCCCCTCCCTTGAAAAATTTATGGATCCACCTTTGGTTATAAGCACGTTTTCACACTGCCTTTTGTGACTACATAGTCAGAAGAAAAGTTATTCTCAAAAATGATAAAAGTGCAGATATCATTATTGTACACAGAATTCGTGTCCGACACAGAATTAAAGTAAGACAAGCAACTAACTACCGCACATGTCTTTCATCATCATTTAACCCATTAATGCCTAGCGTCCCTTTTTAGGGACGGTTCAAAAAAGGGTCTGAAATTTCCCAAAATGAACATTTCAACCAAATAATAGTATTTAATTAGTACCTTGGTATTTTTTCAATTCGTTATTAGCAGATTTCAGCACATAACCATTGTAAAATGTGTTCTGTAGCAGTTTTAATATGACCTTTATCAAAAATGACTTCGTTCACAATCTCAAGAAAAAAAGTTTTCAAAGTTATTCCCAGGTTCCCAGTTTATGTTCATTGCTGATTTTATTTCTTCTTATAAAATGTATTTTTAAATATTATATCGTAGGCAGAAAAAAAATTCAGTAAAAAAAGTATGTACTCTCTGGGGTCTATCGTAACTTTTAAGGGAAAAATTTTCTTTCCTTAATAAAAAAAAATATTTTTTATATGATTTTTTTTTTTATTATTTTTCCTGCCCAATATTTTTATTATTTTTTGTATACTGTTTGTAACCAGTATACAAAATATCTTTGGAAAAAAAATGTCAGGCATTAATGGGTTAACATTGCAGCAAAATATTTTCAGTATATGCAAAAAAAAAAAAAACTCTCATCTGAATGACTGGATCGATGATATGTAACAAGTCGGCTGGTAAATAATGCGACTGATGCACAACTTGCCACAAGTTTCGTGCACCATTCTTGCATGATGAGTTGCACGTAATTGGAAACCATCAAGGTGCATTAACTTTAACAATGATTAAAACAAGCACTTTTCGGATATTCTGTGCCGATGTACAAATTTGACTGGCTGTCATGAGCCATCTAGAATAACTCCAGGAACTTGGTACTGTTTCAGAAAGATTCATACAGCAGTTGTCACCAATAACAGCTTCAAATATTTCCAATAAATATTTCAGGTCTGTTCTTAGGTTAGCTGAGTCAATAGTTGGCATGTTTTGCATTTTGCGCTCAACTGCCTCATATTTCACTATAGCTACGGATTTGCAGTCTGTCAAAATTTTGCCAATAGAACCGCTGAACCCTCATGGACCAGTTGTTCGTCCTACTAAGTGGCGAAGTTCTGTTTTACTAAATGGCGAAGAAGCAATTCACTGCCATGAAGGCATATTAACTACAGCAATGCAATGAGATTAGCTAACGGCATTGTTTTTTATATCTTTATCTTTACTAATACCAGCGGGCCCCAAAGCAGAATACTTAGTGATGTTCTGCGACGCAAAATTATTTGCCCAAAATTGTTCTGCAAGATAGATTTATACATTATATATTTACCGTCAAAATGTTACCAAAAAGTGTTTTCTCATTTATAATATACACATAATGTATACATCATGAAATCGACTAACAGAGTGGACATCCAACAGTTCAAATTAACTACCATAAGAAAAGAATGAGGCTCACCCTGATTGTTGACTACATAATTCAATGTAGCAAGCTAATCACGGCAGTTGTACTATCTATATATATATTTTTTAATATATCAGATTGAATGCAATTGTTTATTTTATTTTCAAAAGGCTTGTAACAGAGTGGACAATTCGAAACATAGAAAAACATAGAATAGTGTTTTTTGGGGATTTTTTTTTTTCATTTGCGTAATAAACTGCAGAAATGGTGTCAGAAGCATCTTTTGTGCACTGCAGTGTCATTTATTTCGTTGTTACATTTCAGTTTAATTTTAAATCACATTGAAAATTCTAGCAATTTGAAGCTGGGACACGTCATTTTCTCCTTCTTCTGACAAAGATAATTTTTGTTGTGTCCTTTCTAAATGGATTATACCTAATCAATGGATCCTTGATGTCACAAAATTAAATGAAGAACCAATAAAAAATACACTTAATGGATGGGAGTTTTTAATATTGATTTTAAAAAATTCTGAAGTCTCGGACATGATTTGTACCATTTTCGTTGGAATGACCCATATATGCTTGCGTAGTTACATGCTGTCTTTGTGTGTGTGTGTATGTGTGTGTGTTTTTTTTTTTTTTTATTTTTTTTTTAAGAACTGGAATAGAGAGAGTCGCGAAATTATTTGCACTGTTGTCAGCCTTCGACGAATGTTTCAAGTCATCAAAGATCACCAGAAAAGAAGTTGTAATACCTCTTTCTTTGGGCCACACCAGATTTACCCATAGACATCTGTTTTGCCCTTATGTGACACACGTAATGTCAATCAGACAGTATTGAATATAAAATGGAGATTGCCTCGCGATTGTCCAAATTTCATTCATATTCGTTTCAGATTCTTTAGTCATTTTCATCCTTCTTTGAAAGACTTGTTAAGGAAATTGTTTCTTCTTCAGCAGTTTGGATTTCTGTTTTTTACTATTCAAAATTTAAAACTTCATTCATGTGTTGATTTCAGCAAAAATTTTCTTAATTCTACAGGTTCTTTCTTCAAACATTTTCATTTTGACACCTTTACTTTTAAACAATTGTTTGGCTCAGTATAGCCTATTAAGGCTTTTATGCCAAAAATCCAACCAAATCAACTTAATTTTTAAATACCATGGTAAAGACAATAATTATTTTTTAAATTTGTTTCATTTTTCTATGATGAGTTTGAATTAGAAAGATTTCATAAGTTTGCAAATCTTGATTTATTTTCATTAATTCATATTTTAAATGCTTTAGTTTGACAAATATATTTATAATTATGTTATTAATGCTTACTATATATATACTTCATCATCGGTTCAGAAATTCAGTTCAAAAATTTCAAGCTCAGCATTGGGACGTTAACTAATTTCCAGATAGCAGAACAAATGTTAAAAAACACTTTTCCGATTGGGGGGGGGGGGCTTGGATTACACCTATTTTCCTAATTTTAGCCTGAAGTTAATTGTTTCAAATATAATTACTTCGTCCCTGCGATTCTCTCAAGCGGAAAAATTGTTTTAAAATAATTTGAATGACTATTTTTACTTCAAGCTCCGTCAGAAATTCTGCGGCCAAAATGTGAAACTCCGAAAAACTTAAAAAGGAGACTCCCCTCCCCCTCCACCCAGCTTTTCTCTTACGCGAAAAAATTGTGTTAAACATCATTTGAATAAATAATTTTCACGGCGAGTTCCATAAGTGCAATTCTGCGGCAATATGTGAAATGCTGCAGAACTTGAAACAAACTTTGCCCCCGCGATTCTCTCACCGGAAAATTGTTTTTAATACAATCTGAATAACTAATTTGCGGTCAAAATGATAAGGCCCGCAGAACTACAGACGTAGCTTGTGTCCCCTCGATTCTTCCGTAGGAAAAATTATTTGAAATCTTAATTTGTTCTGTAAGATTCGTCACAGCAGTTCTGCGAGAGTTCGCTTGAAGAGAACTTCAAGCGAACACCTCCAACCCCGCCATTTATTGGCGAGTAACGATCAAAGAAAATTCGAAAAGCTAATTTGTTCTGGAAGTTTCGTTGCTGACGTTCTGTGGCCAAAATGTGAAAGCCCGTAGAACTTTAAACGAAGTCTGCGCCCCTCGATTCTCTCAACAGGAAGAGTTAATAGTTTTAAACATCATTTGAGTAACTAATATGCACTGCAAGTTTCGTCTCTGAAGTTCTGCGGCCAAAATGTGAAAGAACGCGAAACTTCAAGCGAGTACCCCCCCCCCCCTCCCGCGATTCTCTCACGAGGAAAAAATGTTTTCAAAAGTGTCGAATACCTAATTTGTACCGCAAGTTTCGTAACTGAAGTTCTGCGGATAAAATGTGTAGGCCCGCAGAATTTCAAACGAAGCCCGTTTTCCAGCTATTCTTTAACACGAAAGAATTAATTGTTTAAAACATAATTTGAATAACTATAGTTTGTACTGCAAGTTTCGGCACTGAAGCAAAAAACCCACACATAACACAAGCCTACACATTTTATCTTCACTGTGGATAAAATGTGTAGGCCCCCAGCAGAACTTCAAACGAATTCCGCTCCCCGCGACTCTTTAAAGCGGAAGAATTAATTGTTTTAAACATAATTTGAAAAACTATTTGTACTACACGCTTCGTCACTGAAGTTCTGCGGCCAAAATGTGAATGTGCCGAAGAATTTCAAGCGAAGCTTGCGTCCCCGCGATTCCCTCATGAGGAAACATAGTTTTAAACATAACTGAATATCTAATAGAAATAGAAAAACAAAGTGTCGTCACTGAAGTTCTGCGGATAAAATGTGAAGACCTGCAAAACTTCAATTGAAAATCTGCGCCCCTGCGACTCTCTTGCGAAAAAATTGTTTCAAACATAATTTGAAGAATTGATTTGTATACCTACCGCAAGCTTCGTCACTTAAGATCTGCGGCCAAAATGTGAAGGCTCGCAGAATTTCAGACTAAGTTTGCGTTCCCGCGATTTTCATGCGGAAAAAAATAATCGTTGGAAACATTATTTGAATAACGAATGTGTACTGCAAGTTTCGTAGCTTTAGTTCTGTTGCCCAAATAGTACCCCCCATTCTGTTGCCATATTAGTCGATAGCACGATAAGCAGGCAATAATGTCGGTAGCCTGCCATTACGGCACCGACATTATTGCCTGCTGCTCTGCGAGACATGGGCTACGAGCGAAACTTTTTTTTTTTTGCGCGCTTTTGAACTATAAGGTTTTTTTTTTTTTTTTTTTTTTTTTTTTGGTTGCTTAATTTTAAATACAATTGTTCTGCAGCCCCAATGTCTGTTCTGCGACGTACGTCGCCGATTTAGCAGTATTCTGCTTTCGGGCCAGCGGGTGACCGAGCTCCGCTCGAAGAAAACAGGTATCGAAGCTAACTCGAAGATTTAAATTTTCAATTGTGATTTATCAAAACAATACATGCCATAAGAAAATTTGTGAAACCATTGGTGAAAAGATAACCGGTTAAAGTGCACCATTGTAAACTATTTTAAACAAAGTTAGAGTTTGGAAAAGGAACTATTCTATACAAAGATAAAGTTTGAAAAGTCATAGGAAATAAAATGTAATTGATAATAAAAAATTATACAATTAAGGAAATGTTACAAAGTGAGCTGTGTAAAGATTAAAGTGAGTTGAAGTTCAATATTTTTGACAAATTTATTTAAAAAAACCAAACCTCGTGATTCCTCGTGGCCAAAAACCCCAGACCCCCAAGTTTACCGGAGTTAATTAATTCTGGGGCGATTTTCGACTTGGCAATCATTCCTCGTATTACCCATAACGTGTACCAGAGGACCGAGCCCGCTCGGTTAAAAAAAAGAGGTTTGTAAACTCGTGTTTTTTTTTTTCTAAATTGCGAAGTACTTATTTAGATAAACTTGAAAAGCATTTTTCAGCCTTTGGTTGTAATTACGCATTCAAAACAGCCGTAATTTATTTTAAAAAACACAACCTTATTCAATCCATGCTCACCGTAAAATCACACCTAATTTCATTTCATTTAGCGCCGAAGGCGCGGGAGGAGTTGATGAGAATAGATGCAGAGTTCCTGTTCTCCAGTACGCATTTGGTTCTAGTTGGTTTTGACTTTCACTTCACTTTACACTCCAGGTACCCCCCCCCCCCGTACATACCACAACACGATTTTTTACCGGGATTGGGCCCTGAAGAGCGCTCTGTTCATTTTTGAAAAAGGCGCAAGGACCGAGTAAACCCTTGGCCCAGCACACCCCAGAGGTTTCGTTTCACTTGGAGGATTTTGTGACCACGAACATTTTTAACTTCCCCCAGCCACCATTAATGAAGACGGTGGATCTTTGATCGGCTGGGCTCTGGGATCGACCCGGGACCTCCGGTTACGAGTCCGACGACTTACCCATTGGACTACCGCGGCCTAAGGCCCCTATACAGACGAGCAGACGCATCAAGATTAGATTTGACCACTTTCGATCTTGCGCATGCGTGTGAGGATTGTCTTTTCTGGCGAGTTATCGCTTTTTGGTAACTTTTCACGTAAATTTAACAAAGCTTGGCAATGTCCCGAAACTTTACTCTGGTAACCCTAATTCCTCAACAATGAAAAATGAAAGTGAAAGTTAATGAGTTGGATCCAAAGTGGTGAAACTTAAGCTTGATGCGTCGGCCTGTCTATATAGCGGCTCTACCGCGGCCCATACCCAATTTTAACTTTATTTTGATCGATCTCTTTTAAATTTTAAAAACAATAACAATTCTAACGCGTTGCCAAAAATTATTTGCCAAATACCATAAAAACATAAATTCACGCTGATGTGATTAAATGTGAAATCCATTGTTAAAACGTGGTTGCTATGAAACAGTATAACAATAAGAGTAATCATAAAGAAAATGGCGTAGTAAGAAATCTTCTCTAACTTTTCATGAATCCTATCTGTAACTCCGAACTGTTCGACCGTAGCGCTTCAAAACCGACGCCAATCGATTCCCCGTTGCCAAAAACCCCAGACCCCCAAGTTTACCGGAGTTTATTAATTCTGGGGCGATTTTCGACTTGACAAACATCTCTCGTATTATAGTATCTCCCCAAAAACAACAGTGTTGTAAAAAAATCCCCCGCCAAGAAAACCTTAAATACTCAGCCTTAAAAAGTTATGATATCGAGTTTTCCCGCCAAGTTTGTGCCAAACTACAACTAACCTGTATGTATAGTTCTTTTAAATTGTTTTCAGTTTTGCCAGGCGGGAAGCTTTGTCTTGTGAGGTGGTTGCTTAATGAGTAAAAACTTCCCGCCTGGCAGGACTGAAAACAATTTAAAAGAACTATACATACAGGTTAGTTGTAGTTTGGCACAAACTTGGCGGGAAAACTCGATATCATAACTTTTTAAGGCTGAGTATTTAAGGTTTTCTTGGCGGGGGATTTTTTTACAACACTGTTGTTTTTGGGGAGATATCACATTTTTTTGCATTAATATTATTTCTTTGCCTGTTTTTTTTTTCTCTTCAAAATTTACTTTGCATGTTTTTTTTCCCTTCAACATTTTTCTTGGCGGTCCGACATCTGTGGTTTTCTTGGCAGCATGCATTTGGTGCAAAAGTTCAAGGATCTTCTTCAGTCTAGGATAAATTTGAAATCAATCACAATGTACCACCCGAACCGACGCAAAACAAAGCTAGTTGCTAACAATACTACGATTAAATTAAAAGTTTAAAAAAAAACCCCAACCCTTACTGCCGATCTCATATTAAAATGAACTAAATTGAAGATCCCTTTTAAAAGCCTTATGCAATAAAATCAATTACAAATATTTTATTTGTTAACAAATAGAAACTGGCAACAGATGAAATTATAAATCATTGAGTTTTCTTTCCTCGTGGCCCAACAATGAAAACATAAATGCTCAGATGTTGAACAGAGCTAGTAGATAGAAATCGGACCAATTTTAAGCATTAATAACTCCGGGGTGCGATGACCCCGGGGGGTAAATTTTGGGAAAATGTCCTCAATGTCTCATCGAGAATATTCATACCAAAAATCAACACTAAAGACCCCCGGGGAGAAAAGATACGGAAAATAAAAACGAGGGGGGAGGGGGTGGGGGTCGAAAAACCCCCTATGCCGAGCTTTGGGACAAAATAAATGTGGGTGCAAAATGAGAGCTCAATCCGAGTTACCGTTTAGTCTGGACCCCTGTCAAACAATTTTTAAAAAGTGCGAAAAATAGCGATTTTATAACATATATCACCCCTACCCCTGAGGGTCCTGGATGTTTTGCTTTAGTATGTGCCGTCAAGGGCCGCTGGAGATTGAGTATACCAAAAATGAACTCTAAGGATCTTTATGGGGCTGAGATACAGAGGGGTGAAAACCCCGGTTTGGTTACTCGCGTAAACAGTCCTAGTCGCTCTTTTACATTTTTATTGGCGGCTTGTATTTGGTTTTCTTGGCGGGGCGGGACGCTCCCGCGTCCCGTGATCTACTTATATTAAAAACCGAGTATCTATCTTTCTTTCTTTCTTTCTATCTTTCTTTCTAACTATCTATTTATGTCACGCTTCTTTCTCCTGAACGCCAATGAACTGAAAGTCGAACCAGGTACCGATAGATAGGTAATTTTTCAGGCTTCATTAGTTTCAATTTATATAATTATACGATTTTAATTAGCGAAGATATCAATTAATAAGTAGTCAAGTTTAAAGCGATTAAGCCTAATAAATGATTAAACTTCCAAGACATTTGTTTCTTACCGTTGCCATTTTAAAATAAAATCGTTAATTAAATTATTGAACTGCTTAAAATTCCAAGATATTTATTTCCTACCGTTGCCATTTTGAATTAAAACGTTAATTAAATTATTGAACTATTTAAAATTCCAAGATATTTATTTCTTTCCGTTGCGATTTTAAATTAAAACGTTAATTAAATTGAACTTTTTAAAATGAAAGAGTGTTATTTTTTTCCATTGTCATTTGGAATACGTGTTATAACAAAGTTCTAACAATTGTTTTTATTCTTATTATTAATGACATATTTTTTCTCTGGTACCATTTTGAAAAATGTGTTTTTAAATAAAATTGCAATTGCTGTTTTTAGAAGGGGCTTTTTTTGGCTGCGATCCAAATATTAAAAGAACTTTTGGTTTATTCATCATCTCGCCTAAAAACCTTATCTCTTACCTGTCACGAAGAGCCACAGGAGCCCAACGGGGTTGGGGAATACAATAGGGGCGGAGAACGTGGGCTGACAGGTGATGGCTCTCAGTCGACGTAGGGGGAAAAAATTGTGTGAAAGGGGAAACCTCTGCGATAGGGACTCTTGGAGGGATTTTTTCCTTCTAAAACGTGTTTGCTAATTTGTGAGGCCTAACGTAAATTGCTCTCAGCATCGTGTGTTGAAATATTTTTTTTTTTCCCTTAGTACCAAAACTTTATTTCTGAGTACAGTTCCTACTTCATAAAGAAAATGTATTCTACGTATCATCCTAAAAATAGTTTCAATGCATTTACATTTATAATTCATTTTCTGTTTATGCATTTGATAGATTTAGACCTGATATGCAATCTGAAAAATGCTGTAATTATCGAGATGATAGTTTCATCACATTAATACATAATTGATTTTCTACTTAAGCAATTAATATTTTTGAGACCTGATATGCAATCTGAAAAATGCTGTAAACATTTATGCAATGAAAACTTAAATAAAAATGTATTTAATTAGAAATGGAGCGAAGCTTGGACCAAGTCGAAGCTTCGGCGATTTATTTAGTAAAATAATTTATTAATTTTTAGTTATAGGCATATAATTTCAGTTTTTGTTAAGTTTATCAATCCGTTGACAAAATTTAACCCATTTTATAGATATTGATCAAGATTATTAACAATAGTCTAAGAGCATAAAACATCCAGACAATTAACAAAAGTAAACTGAAAAGCTGAACTTTTATTTATTTTTTATCCAGTAAAATATGAGAAGAGTGCCCTTTCTTTGCACATCCATTTGATGAAGTCTCGATTTCATTTAAAGGAAAAAGCTTATTTGTAATTTAATTATTTTTTTATTTTATTTTATTGATATAAACAGTTTCAAAATTAAACTTATCGAATATTTTATTTTAAATATTAATACTGAATGATATGTAAGGAAGAATGCTTGTACATGACTCTAAAAATTTAAAACTTTAACAAGAATATTTAGATATCCATTACAGAATTAAGATATAATGTAGACAGCAGCTAATTTCTTCTTAAATTATTCTGTGATTTACTATTTGATATTAGTTAATTTATTATAAATATCAACATAACTATAACAGGGGGAGCACAATCTGCGGCCCGTGAGTGCATTTAGTTTTTTCTTGTGTTAAAAAATGAAATTTTTTTTTTTTCTGAAAAGTTTATTTTTTTCTTAGAATGGGAAAGAAAAAGTAAAAGAAAAATTTCCAAACAAGGTATTAAATTATCCACACCAAATAAAAATGCTCTAAAAAAGTTTTAAAAAAAAATAATTTGAAAATAGATATCAGGACTTTTCAAGCTGCAAACTGATTCAGCAAACGAATTTTTAATATTTCATTGCTCAAGGCTTATGTTTCCATATGAAATGTTAAAAATACTGCTCATTTGGCTTATATATGTTAAATGTTTTGCGCACGTGTAAGGTGTAATTTTAAGGCTTATCTGTAATTTTTCAGTAATCTTTTAGCATCAACTTTCAGGTTACGATTTTTCTTATTATTTTCAGAGTAGTACACAATCAAAATCATTTTGAGCAAGAATACAAACGTATTTTTAAAAATAAATACGAACCTTTTTTTCACCACTATTTTTGATTGTTGAACTGATTTTTGTTGCTTTCGAAGTTCCACAAATCTTTACCTCCATGATTAACCATTATTAAGGAAAATGCTAGCATATTGAGAATTCATACAAACAACAATTAGCCCAATCTATCAAACTTGGTTAACAAAAGTCTTAGCTATCCAACTGCTAGTTTCAATTTCATGGCATTTCAATGAATTTTTAGTTGTATAATGGTTATAATGTTAGTTATTATGACTACTTTTTGTTAATTCGTCATTTTGTTTGATATTTATATAATATCTAGATAAAGATAAAATTTTGTCTTTGCACTGTTCAGCCTTGTTGCTTTTAGTTTTGTCAAGATTACTTTTTTAACCTTATTTTGCTCCAATTACATGATTACTTTGTATTGCTGAAGAAAATGTTTAATTTCTTTAGTTTTGCTGCCGAATGTTTGAGTTCTGTTCTGCTCTTTCTTTTAAAAGCATTTTTTAATAAAACTCATTTCGTGTTATAGACAATTATTAGTCATGTACACCATAAGCCATAAGTATTTGCTTTAAAAAATGTCTTTCAATAGGAAGTCTTTTTTTATATATAATAGTTTGTTCATCATTCGGTTAGCATTTTTGTTGAGTTTTGCATCATTGGGTTTCGATAATAATGCTTTTTGTATTACAATTTATGAAAGTACTACTTTTGGAAATTGTGTACTTTCATGCATGAAAATAAGTGATGAAGGTAAACATTATTAAAGCACAACATTGCAAAAATAGTGCATACATGTAACCCCTTTTCCAAAACATACAGAATTTTCTGCCTCTCATAGCTAAGCAGCCGCAATAAGAAATCCTGCTTAGCATCAGAAGCTCAAAATATTTTCGCTGCAAAAGGTATAGCTTTTTACTTTGAATCATGTGCATTCAATATTTTACAGTTGAGTAATTTAATAAAGTTATTATTTTTTTCCAAAATGTCATTTAGTGAAAAGATTCAATATTTCAATTAGATACTAGCTGATTGGCCCGGCATTGCACGGCCTACCTCTGAACAAAGCATGAACAAAACTTAAATATTTTATACGACTGGCCTTCTTACTATTTTTTTTTCCAAAGGCTCTTTTATTTTTTGCGTTTCACCGTGTACTTTTTTGCAACACGTTTATCATATACATATCATAGCGTGATGTAATTAAAATAGTGTTTTTAATAGATTGTTGTCTTATTAGCGCGGTGAAACCGCCGAGGACAGCCCCATGCCCTAATAAAAGTTTTTGAAGTAACAACTCATATCCAGTATAATGCAAAGGATTTCTCATTTTTTGTTCTCCTGCTTTTCAACTAATTTATATTGCAAAAACTACAAGAGTTGCTCGCGATAAAAATACTACGTGCGTGGTCCGCTAATGAGTTGGCTTGCATCGCATGCGGCCCACCAATAATGCTACTGTTACGTGTGTGGCCCTTTACTGAAAAAGGTTGTGCTCCCCTACTGTAGAATATGCTTTTCATATTGCATATAAAGCTTTATATTACTTAGTTACAATAAAAAAAATTAGAAATGTCTACTTTTCTTGTACTAACAGTACAAAACTAACAAAAAAACTTTAATTAATGAAATCAATACAAAAAACCATAAATATTTTGTATTTTTAGTGTCACTAAAAGCTCAAAATGTTACATCGAAATTACCGATGGGATTAATCTTGAAAAAAAAAGCATGTTATAAGCATTCGGATGCATTGTCGGAGAAGGATTGTTTATACCGCTAATTAATGTTGCACTTTTTATAGTTTCATCATCGACGGTAATTCGGCACATGTGATCTTGATAAATTAATAGTTTCCCTCCCCGGGTCGATTACATGTAACTGAAGCTCATTCTGGTGAGAAATTAATATCGATGAAGTAGATAAAACGCGAGTAAAAAAAAATGGCTAAAGAATAATCACCAACGCGTTTTATGTGAAAAGGGGGTTGGTAGGGACGAAAAAGAATCCCTACGAAATTCTTCTTGGAATCCTGAACTGGCCCCCTCTTTTGATTGACGTTATCTCTCCCCATAGGAGGGACATATGGGCGTGACCAACTCGTCAAAGTAGCTCGCGTTATCAGCTTTAGGCGAAATAGTGTGCACACCGAACTTTTTCGTTTAGAATTTTGCAATTAATTTTACAGGAAGAAAGCGGTTTGTAAATAATTATTTTTGGAAAGAAATTTTATTTGTTATTTAGGGAGAGTGCTAAGCATGCGCTACTTGACATCGTCTTTATTTTTGAGGAAGCATGTGCAAATAATTCGATTGATTCTTTGATGCAGGAAAGCTTTTTAGCGAGCCGCTTTATCGGGGAGTAGTTTATTAAACTTTTCCTTGGTACTTTAAAGGCGAGCCGCCTTGGCGGCGAGTAGTTTTTTGAAACTTTCCTCGCTACTGTAAAGGCGAGCCGTCTTGACGGCGAGTAAACTGTTTAAACTTTCCTCATTACTTTAAAGGCGAGTCGCCTTGGTGGCGAGTAGTTTTCTCAAACTGCCTTCACTACATTACAGCCCGTGCAACGCCGGGCCACGCAGCTAGTCTACTTATATTAAAAACTGAGTATCTTTCTATCTATCTATGTCACGCTTATTTCTCCTGAACGCCAATGAACTGAAAGTCGAACCAGGTACCGATAGATAGGAAATTTTTCAGGCTTCATTAGTTTCAATCTATATGATTATACGATTTTAATTAGCGAAGATATCAATTAATAAGTATTCAAATTTAAAGCGATTAAGCCTAATAAATGATTAAACTTCCAAGACATTTTTTCTTACCGTTGCCATTTTGAATTAAAACGTTAATTAAATTATTGAACTATTTAAAATTCCAAGATATTTATTTCTTTCCGTTGCGATTTTGAATTAAAACGTTAATTAAATTGAACTTTTTAAAATGAAAGAGTGTTATTTTTTTCCATTGTCGTTTTAAATACGTGTTATAACAAAGTTCTAACAATTGTTTTTATTCTAATTATTAATGACATATTTTTTCTCAGGTACCATTTTGAAAATGTGTTTTTAAATAAAATTGCAATTGCTGTTTTTAGAAGGGACTTTTTCTGGCTGCGATCCATAAGTAGTCAAATTTAAAGCGATTAAGCCTAATTAATGATTAAACTTCCAAGACATTTTTTCTTACCTTTGCCATTTTGAATTAAAACGTTAATTAAATTATTGAACTATTTAAAATTCCAAGATATTTATTTCTTTCCGTTGCGATTTTGAATTAAAACGTTAATTAAGTTGAACTTTTTAAAATGAAAGAATGTTATTTTTTTCATTGTCATTTTGAATACGTGTTATAACAAAGTTCTAACAATTGTTTTTATTCTAATTATTAATGACATATTTTTTCTCAGGTACCATTTTGAAAATGTGTTTTTAAATAAAATTGCAATTGCTGTTTTTAGAAGGGACTTTTTCTGGCTTCGATCCAAATATTAAAAGAACTTTTTCGTTTAGAATTTTGCAATTAATTTTACCGGAAGAAAGCGGTTTGGAAATAATTGTTTTTGGAAAGGAATTTTATTTGTAATTTAGGGAGAGTGCTAAGTATGCGCTACTTGAGATCGTCTTTATTTTTGAGGAAGCATGTGCAAATAATTCGATTGATTCTTTGATGCAGGAAAGCTTTTTAGCGAGCCGCTTTAGCGGGGAGTAGTTTATTAAACTTTTCCTTGGTACTTTAAAGGCGAGCCGCCTTGGCGGCGAGTAGTGAATTGAAACTTTCCTCGCTACTGTAAAGGCGAGCCGCCTTGACGGCGAGTAAACTGTTTAAACTTTCCTCATTTCTTTAAAGGCGAGCCGCCTTGGTGGCGAGTAGTTTTCTCAAACTGCCTTCACTACATTACAGCCCGTGCAACGCCGGGCTACGCAGCTAGTAGGATAAAGTTGTAGAGTTTGTTTGTTTGTTTGTTTGTTTGAACGCGCTAATCTCAGGAACTACTGGTTCGATATGAAAAATTCTTTTTGTGTTGAATAGTCCATTTATCCAGAAAGACTTTAGGCTATGGTTTGAAAAGATTCGATAAGCGATTCGTTTTTTATTCGAATTCAAGGCAATTTTCACATAAATCGCCGAATACTGGGGTTAAAAATTACTTGCACATATTAATGTTAGATATCGTTGGAAGCAGAAAAATTTTGTCCGTCCTATGCAGTTTGTTCCGATTCTCTAACTTAAACACAGCACGAGTTATTCAATTTTTAAACTTGCCTTTTGCAAGGCTTCACCCGAATTCTTGCAATACTTGGTTCATTAAAACCATCAATAAAAAATAAACTAATTATTCCACAGTTTTGATTTTTACGCCATTGGATATTTTTAACCCCAGAATTGTTCGACTTACAGTCGAAGAACCAAGCTTTTACCTCCACTAGAAAAAAAGTTACAAGCGTTTAAACTTTAAGTTCGAAAACCTCTTTCCTGATCAAACTATTAACGTTTTATTGCGTTGCTATGGCGACATCTTTTAACTCCATTGTTGGTGTCCTTTTCTTCATTTCGGTTCTTAAAAGCATTTCATTTTACGGCGTTTCAACAAGGCAAATAATGCGATCGTCTGTGTTTCACTTGAAAACCTGCCTACTTAAGAGCAAGAATCTGAGAAACTGTCACGCCTAGCATTATGAGGTGATTCATGACCTCTCAGATTTTCTCCCAAAAATTACCAAATGTTTATTATCTTATTGAAAGACCAAATCTAGAATGTTTTGCTCTAAAGTTGAGTTGTTTAGTTTTTATGGATCCCTAAAGATGAAGGTGCGGCATCAAAAATTAAGCGGATTTTCAAGACATGGAAGTTGCCGTGAGCCAAAACTCTTACCAGGAACTGTTTAACTCCAATTTTCTTTTTGTATATGGAATATAGAAGGTTGAAACTTTACAAAATGAATGTTAAATTTGTGGTAAGTTGTTGCCGTAAGGTTAGTGAAGGCCCTCAAAACAAGGCATTTTTGACGTTTTTGAGGTCCTAAAACAGCTTGTACATTTCAGTTGGAACGGCAAAAGTAGTGTCGTTTGAAAGACCAGTGTAAGCACTTTAAAATAATGTATAAATAACCGAGGAAAGTTCAACGTGCTTTTAGTTGCGTAAAGCCGAAATATGAAAAATGTCATATTTTGCCGATATTCAAACGGTCATAACTTCCTCTGCCAACAACATATTGAAATATTTTTTTTGCCAATGTCATACTCTGTTCTTTGTCTTAACATAACAGTTAAGATCTTTGAGGCGAAATGTGAAAAAAAATTTTACAAAAAATGTACAGGAAAAAATAAATTTTTTGTGTATCGCACGGTTTATTGTCAGCTTTAATCGAACTGCTTAGAAATATGATCATAACATGGAATATGCCTAATTGGCAAGAGATTGCCATTAATTCAATATTTTCTATTAAGTTTTAATATATTACAAAGATTTTCAAAAATAAGTGTCTTTTGGGCTTGTTGTTAAGTTGCATATTTTGCTCCTTGGTAATGATCCAGTCTTTCGGTATCGTTAGGGGAAACAAATCTAAAAACACGTCAACTGTTCCTAATTGAAAATTCTCTCTAACTTTAACTTATAATGATTTTTGATGGTAAAATTTAGATTTTTGGCCTTTTTTTTTTTTTGGAGACACTTTTGGAAGGACTAAGGAGTCAAGAATTTAAAAAACATGCGGAGAATACTTTCCGAAAAAGGTCCACAAATATCTTGTACAGATTTCTAACAATCTTAAGAAGCTCTTGACTATTTTGTAGTTTTTTTTTTTCAAAAAATAGTTTAAAACCTTATGCGGTAAAGAAATTTTATTGATCAATCTTTCAAGGGACAGTGAATGAGCATAAGTTAAATGTTACAGGACTAAACAGTAAAATATCTCTATAAAAATGCTGATGGCAGAAAAAAAAAGAAAAAAACTACAAGAAATATAGAATTTTGAAGTGCAAGATAAGGTTTTATTTCATTTTATTTACCTTTACAAAATGTTTGTTAAAATACGGTAAATGTAGAGCATCTACTAGTAAATACAACTAAAAAAAAACATAAAGAACATTTAAAGTCATGGAAATTAAAATAGGTAGGGGAAACCTTTGTACCTACGGTCATCCCTATTTATTTTAAATCTATCAAGTTCTTAATTTAACTATTCGATTGGGTGAGCTTACAGACCTATCGCTATTTTTCTAGCCTTTTTCATGCCCTTAAAGATGCACCGATTAATGGGCAGTGATCAGTAATTAGCCAATTCTTGCCGATTAATCAGCAGGGAAATATGTTGTGATTATGTTTTTCTTGAGTGTGCGTGGAGCTCGAAGCTACGTTGAATGAATTCAAAGACAATATTTTTTTTTTTTTGTTTAAAAAGGAAAGTTGGTGAGTGGGAGATGGAGCTATACATGACCGTCTCGGTTTTCTCTCTTTTCCTCTCAAACTTTTAGGGGAATACTCTGATTCAAACATAAAAGCTGCTATGTTGTTCAGGGTTTATACACATTTCAGTACAACATACATTTTACTGTTTAGTTTTAAAATTACTATCTTTTCATTCAACAAAAGTGTTATTATAGTTTAATATGCTTTGATTTAATAGGAACTGAATTAAAAGTACTTACTGATCATGGGCAACTCACGAAATATTTGAATTTTCTTGTCTTGTTAAAACAGAATGTTAATTTTAGTGACAATAATAAAAAACTGGCTCACTTAATGTGAATTTTGTTTTTTTAATACTTAAAAAAAAAGCATAAGAAATTAGAAATACAAAAAGGAAATGGCGATGAAGTCAATTTTTTAATGACAATAACTAACAATTTATGAAATTACTTATAAATTACTAAAAAAAATTCAGTATAATTTAAATAGTTACTTCAGAATTGAACAAGGCTATTAGCTGATATTACAGCTTTTATAATATCCTGTGTGATTGGTTTCTATTTGTCAAGGGTGCCCATCAAGGGAGGGGAGTTGGTTCAGGGGTATTCTTTTTTTTTCTGGGGAAAGGTCTCACATTCTTGAGGGCGGTTTTCATGGTATTGAGGGCCAGGGGTGCACCATTAATCTTGGATAATGAACGTAGATACAATGAATTCTTAAGGATAATTTGTATAACAATACATGCATCTTGTTTTCACAGTTATAAATAGGTCATTGGCTCTGTTTTCTAAGCAATGAAAAAAGGGAATCCTAGGTACAAAGGTCTCCCTTAACCCCTTCAGAAGTTTTTATCACATTTTTATTTCTCAATGCATCAACAAAAAAATATGTATCAAAGGGTTACATTTTGAACATTCATAAGAAAATATAAAAATTCATTCATAACTAAGTAGATAAATATAATTTTAATAACTTTAATAAAGATTGTAAATAACAACAACAATTTTTTCAAATGCTTAAAAATGCATTTTTATAAAAATATGCCCAGTTTCAAAACTAATTTGAGGTTTTATTACCACATATTTATCAAATGCTTGATACATGTATATAAAAGTAAATCATAACAAATTTCAGCTTTAACATTCATATAAAAATATACATTTATTCAAAATTAAATATGCAATCATACTGCAGTGGGAAGGTAAATTGCAGTATCTGCAGAAATGAGTTTTTGAAATATTCAAAGAAAAGCATTTTTTATTATATGGTAACTATAGGAAAATGTTGAAATTTGATTTTTTTTTTTTTTTTTTTTCATGCTTTATTTTTAGCAGAAACAAAATTTGCACGTTTTTACAATAAAGCTCAAGTATGATCCATGGCCAAACTGAAAAAAAAAAAAAAAAAAGAAATTGCTGATAATGCCTTTTTACCTTACCAGGTCAGTATAAGCTTAACAACTTCAAGAAATGATTCTAAACATCAACAAAAACTTGTTTTTCAAATGCTCAAAAATGCACTTTTGTAAAGATATCACCAATTTCAACATTAATGAGGCTTTTAACCACAAAGTTAACAAATGTTAATGTACACAAAAGTTTAGCAGAAAATTATAAACCATTTAAAAACTAAAAGCATTTAGTTTTCTACATAAACAAAATGGCACAATAAATTTAAATATAACAATGGTTTAAAGTTTTAACATTCAAGTGAAATAAAATAAATATTTGTTCAAAATTAAGCTGATGTGTAATATTTTAACAACTTCAGTACATGAATTTTAAACTTAACATGAACTTTTTTCAAATGCTCAAAATTCATTTTTTTAAGAAGTATCACAAATTTCAACAAAAGTTGAAATGTAAAAAATCCAAATGCATATTCTGAAGTTATTCCAACTGAAAATCAGTTTCTATGTTTCAAGTGAGTTGAAGTCAATTTTTGTTTACAAAACAAATTCCACTTTATTTGTGTGAAGTCTGTGTATTTTCCAGACGTGCAATGAATTTTTTTCTTTGCTTAGTTATTGTTTCATAATTCCTCATAGAGTAGATACAGCACTGTAAATATCTTCATTTATATTTAGTAAATTTTGACAACAATAAATTTTCATATTGTAGTGCTAAGTACGGTATGGTACGTTATGTTCATAAATATTGTACAGCCACTTTACTTGATTAAATAACATACCATTTTCATAAACAGTAATTTCTTGGTCATATTTGAAAATCCGATTTCTGATGCTTTACTGTCTTTTTACTAATGTTTCAAACATTTCTTAATTAATTGAATAGCAAGAGGAGAATAACATGGTTTACAAGATACCTTTTCAATACCTTATGTGCAATTATCACATCAACTTTCAATTCTTTAACTTCATTGCAGAAAATGTTTTTTTCAGTAATTAATAAGTAGCAACAATTTTACAAAGGTGGTTTAACTGTAAACATAGATAAAAACGGAATGTGAAAATTACTAAACAATGATTCACACAGTTAACCCTTTATGCCCTGACAGGACTCAGAAGTCTGCTGAAATTAATTTAGTATTATGAATTCTTTGTACTTTGCTGAGAGGCCGAAAAATGGTACCTGCGATCAGAAAGAGTTTTTAAAGAGACCTAAGGCGTAGGGGACCTTAGACCCTACAGATTGTCAAATTTTTTTTACTCGGTTATATATGTTGTCTGATGCATTTTCAACAGAAAAAAAAATGTACAAAAATTCATTGCCAAATTAATTTGGGATATAAAGGGTTAAGGAATGAATTATCAATACATAAAAAATACATTGTTCACATTAAACAAAATTTGTTGAATAATTTGTTCATTCGGCATTAACCCTATGGACCATAGGACATTTGCTTTTGCTAAGTTCAAAATTAATGTTATAAATTAATGTAAGCTAAACATTAATTAATAAACTACTTTTTTTTCCAGCTTACTGATATATCAGAGCCATAATGTTTGGAAACTAATTTTTGTTTAAAAATACATTAAAATTCCATTTGGAAAACATTGTATGCATATTGTCATACTTCTACTTTTATTCAAGATTTCTTTTAAATTGAAGACAAAATGTGGGTAATGCCATTAATGATCCAAATACAGAGTTGATACTAATTTTATGAACTTCTTGGGACAGTGAAAATATTTGTAAAAATGAGAGTCCATGAAATCAAAGTGCTTTGAAAACTATGTACTACAGTGCATATGGTACTCATATTTCCATAGCATGTTCTATCAACACAAAAAGATATTTTTTCTTTTGTTTTGCCCTATAAAAAAAGGGTTTAAACAAAAATTTATATCATAAGATCCAGATCTGCTGTCCAATTTTAAACTAATTTATTTCTTTAAAAAAATAAAAGCAAAGGCAGAGGAAGCTGGAATGACAAGTTAAATGATAAGGATTCTCTGTTTTTCTGTCCCTGGTTCTAGAATTCTTAAGAAAGAGATACTTTGACCAAGTTTATAAAAAACAACCTTTTTCAAGTTTGTAAAAATAATTTGTTCGTAAAAAAGTAAAAAAAAGTGTATTGTTTCAATAGAGGATTTTTCACAACTAGCAAGTAGGTCATAAAAGCATGAGAGTTCATAAATAAAAGGTTTGTAAAATCAAGTGTCAACTGTATTTCTGACTTAGGTAAAAAATTCAAAAAAAAAAAAAAGAAAGAAAGAAGAAAAACTGTGGTAGTTTTGCATATTGAATTTACCATATACATATACACATCAGTGCCATCAATTTACACAAAATCTATAGAAACAAATTTTCACAAAACTTTTCATGTAGGTTAAAATGTTTCTATTTAATAGTTTCATGTATAAAAATATTCATACTCTACCTGAAAGCTCATAGTTAACTAAAGGGGTAAAACCAAGCCGAAAAAATTCATAAAACAAAATTATAACAAATTTTTCTCAAAGACATGTTGAAAAACAACAAGAACTGCAGTGAAAATAAAAAGTAGAATACATTTTAACAATTTGTGTAAAATAAAATTTTTACAAAAATAATCATTTAAGCTCCATTCAAAGTATTTATCACATGCAATTAAAATCGGAATTTATATCAAATTTCCACCAAGAACTTGAAAATACTTTAATCAAAATCGCTATAATTTAGCTGTAGAAATACTCAATAAAATCAGGACGCCAGGAATAAATATATCCTGCAGAATCAATCTTAAACTAACACAGGCCCAATACTTTGAAATTAATTCATTTGCAATAGGTCACTAATATGTTTCTTAGGATGTACACATGTGCTGTGCACTAGCTATAGTCTGTTGCTTTAAAATAGGTACACCAAGGTCAAATTTAGTGTTGTCTGCATGGAAGCTGCTAAAGCAATTCATTTAATTTTGGGTTTATCAAGTTAAGGTTTCCATGGAGATGACACAAAATTTGTGAGCTTGCTACACCTATTTTAAAGTTACAGCCTATAGCTGTGGCTAGGTCCTGTAGCTTTTCATTGACTATAATCCTTTTAACATTTTAGGTTTAACAAAAAAAGGTTAACAACAGCAAATACCATTTAACTTCTTGCATAATAACTGAATTCAGTGTTCAATAACTTTAAATGCATATTAAAGGGTATTTTCCTACTACTATTGAAATAGTTTTAAAAAACAACTTGAAAGCTAGACATCTGCTTAGTTAAGGCTTCCTCAAATCTGTGAATTAAATTAACTAGTTATTGTTAACTTAACATTCTTGATTTAAAAAAAGGGCTATTCATGTCATGCTGGTTTACTGTAAAAAAAGGTAAAGGTGGGAAGAAAGTTTGAAAGAGTACAGCTTATAACTGGAAACAAATAAAAACTAAACTAATATGAAACAAGATAACAAGCAATCCGTTTGGAGGGTCAGCAGAGAGTAAAACTGGCTCTCAACTTCAGTAATAAAGCATAAGCATCTCATTTTGACATCCCCAGGTGTAACAGTTTTCTAATGGTGGAAGGACCAGACCATTTGCCTCTGTAAAATTAAGAGCTTTAAGTCATAAATTAAGCTTTAAGTCATTGTGATCATAATGTACACTATTATACAGGGTGTCCACTCCAATCGTGGACCAATAGCTAATTTCTAAACCGTTAGAAATAAGCATATAGTTTATTTAGGAAAAAATCTCCAAATTACGAAAGGAATTTTTGGTCTATTCAATGTTTTTCAAAAAATCAAATTTTGAAAGAGTTACGAAATTTAAATTTTTTTACAGCC
Source organism: Uloborus plumipes (assembly GCA_038373865.1). Lineage (NCBI taxonomy): Eukaryota > Metazoa > Arthropoda > Arachnida > Araneae > Uloboridae > Uloborus > Uloborus plumipes. Next base: position 26,867 of record JAXGGA010016060.1, read on the forward strand.
CCCCTGTCCTATCAATCATATTTAGTAAAACATTCTTGACACTGTAACGTTTAAAACTAAAAAAAAATCACTCTTCTACGACAAAAATTGACCGAGTTATGCCGTTTTGAAAAATCAAGATTTTGAAGGATTTCGCATACGGTCCCTAAAGCGATCTCTCGATGACGTCATGAAACAATGCAAAATCTTGATTTTTCAAAACGTCATAACTCGGTCAATTTTTGTCGTAGAAGAGTGATTTTTTTTTAGTTTGAAACGTTACAGTGTCAAGAATGTTTTACTAAATATGATTGATAGGACTGGGGGGCTGTAAAAAAATTTAAATTTCGTAACTCTTTCAAAATTTGATTTTTTGAAAAACATTGAATAGACCAAAAATTCCTTTCGTAATTTGGAGATTTTTTCCTAAATAAACTATATGCTTATTTCTAACGGTTTAGAAATTAGCTATTGGTCCACGATTGGAGTGGACACTGTCGCATTGATCCGGCCACCTACGTAATCATATAGGGTAGTACGCGTTGTGCAACAGTATCGAAAGTGAAAGAAAAGCAAATCTGCAAATAATTAATCATCTCAACAATTAAGATTCTTGAGTACCAGGTTCGGGGAGAATCCAGTGCGACTCTGAATTTCCCTAAAACCGAATTTTGGGCCCGCCGAATTAGGACTTCACTTCCCCTGCAGTACAAAATT
>JAXGGA010016061.1:0-27556 GCA_038373865.1 Uloborus plumipes
TATTGTTTTCATTATGCTATGAAGAAAAGCGAAAGAAAGTTCGATGACTCAGAAAAGTAATTAAGAAAAAATGCGATTTTCCATTTTTTCCCAAGGTTTCATTGAAATGGTCAACTGTTGTGTATCATTGTACCTCATACGACAATGGTACGAACAAAAGGAAACCAAAAGATGGTAAAAATACTTCCTTCATCTCAAGAAAAAGTTACTCAGGTAATTTCGAAAATTTTTCGCTGAAAAAATTTAAGTCATTAATCACAAACTTTTTCTCTTTTAAAGAATATGTAAGAAGTAAAAATCTTCCTCAGCTTATGTTCATGTGATTTTGATTCGAAACTTAATACTTAAAAAAAACTGAGTTTCATATTAATTTACTTTTTACCTAAAATATCTTTTCTAACACTTTTCTTGAGGAACAAAATCCACCTTTAAATTGACTTAACCCTTTAAGCGGTCAATTATTTTACCAGAAATGCTTCCAAAAAAGACATATTTTTTTATTGCATATAGTTAAGTACCATACTTAACAGAATAAGAATTTTTTTTTAATTTTTTTTTTCATTTTCAATGCTTTGACTACATTTTTTATTTTACAATTTTGGTCACAAAACCCCGAAATGTTTGCTTTTTTCAAGTACATTCTGCATGCAGAAAAGAATGGTTTACAAATTATGCAAAAATTTCTCTCACACTTACTGTGAATTTTGAGGTTTAAAATTTTCCAAACAGTTCGGGTAAACCAGAAAAGGAAATCTGAAAATATCGATGCCCGTACGTCGTACGGGCAAACCAGATGAGGCCAATTTCGGGTAGCACGTACACCGTACGGGCAAACTGCTTAAAGGGTTAAACACTTTTGAACTCAATTTTGAAACATTACTTGATAAATAAAATAATCTGATTTTTAATTGTATAAACTTATCACAGAAATCCAACAGATGTGGCTTGACAATCGGCAGTTTTTCTCCTAATTATATTTTAATTAAATGACACAGCATGTATAAGACGTTATCCAGTGAAGCGTTATTTTCAGTTGTACACGTATTTATGTAATTGATCAATAGAAAAGCATCAAATATGTTTCTAATTTAATTTTATAAATTTTGTGGAGCGCACAATAAACACATTGTTGGTGTTGTATGCACACCACCTACCTACTACTGCGATACAAAATACTTCATCGAATAAAATAGATAGTACACGAAAATAAAAACACATCGTTGAAAAGTACAAATGCGCAGGAATACTGCAGACACGTGTTTCGGCTTTACAAGGAACGCCTTTTTCAATGCAAAAAAATGTGAGCTTATGGATGCACAAACATCCGATAAAAACCTTAAAAAAGGCGTTCCTTGAAACGCCGAAACACTGTCTGCAGTATTCCTGCATTTGAGCGTTTTAACGTTGTATTTATCCTTTGTCACTTCATCAGTTAGGGGTCAAAACCAGGGCTGCGGAGTCGGAGGAAAAATGGTCGACTCCGACTCCTACTCCGACTCCGGGATTATAAAACTTTCGACTCCGACTCCGACTCCCGACTCCTGCTTTTTTTTTGTTATTTTTTCCCCCAAATATGAAGAGGGAAAAACCCTAAACAAAGGTTGAAATATTAAGTCCATTTTTAAAAGTTTCATTTTTATTCTTGGTCGTAGCCAGGACTCACTTTAGGGGGGGGGGGATAGCAAGCTGGGGTATCCCAGTCGGAGGTCATGAGAGGTCACTGTGACCTCTCAAAAAGTTCAATTTTCTCAAGAATTCTCGCAGGTAATTTCACCACATTTACCTCAATTCTCGGAGGTCAATGTGACATCCCCAAAAGTCCATTTTCTCCAGAGCAAAAGACAAGTGCCGCTCTTGTCATTTGACTCCGTACAAAACTAATCCTTTTCTTGTTAAATGGCCAGACTTTATTTTAACACATTGCATTTTTGCTGCAAAGACCCGCCATTTGAAGCCCTTTTTAATGACCCTAGATGCTTAGGATTTGGATATTGGACCCTGAAAATTTGTATCTGTTAGTTTCAAAGACATGTTTTCACCTCCATAAAATTTCATCCAAATCGGAGGTGGTCGGAGTCGGAGTCGACATGTTTTTCAGCGACTCCGACTCCGACTCCTTTGGTCCAAAATCAGTCCGACTCCGACTCTTCGACTCCGACTCCGACTCCGCAGCCCTGGTCAAAACAAGAAATGTCTCACTCAGTTTTTTCGTTGCTTATTTATTTTTTAATTTATTTTTTTAAACTCACGAACTTAGAGCTTCCTCTTCTTTGTTTATACATATTACATGCCAAACAGTAGTTCCACATTTATATTTAATGCTTACTCGTAGAGAAATAAAGATTATTAATATTGACAAACAACAATAAGCAAGAATTATTTTTTGCAAAACTTCCAAAAAATCAAAGCGCAGAGATTTAATTACGTGCTGAAAATTATTTATGCATGCTTTTCCGCCCTTACTCCTATAAACGTCCCATTTCCCAACAAAACATTTCGAGCTACAAATCGATAAATTGCTGACCGGAATATTTAATACCTATTACGGCACCAACTTAAGAATTTCGAATTGGAGCTCTCCGTCTGAACGACAAACTTCCCCATACCAAAAAGTTTAATAGTTCCCCTGCGATGTATTAAACTAAATAGCGAACCCAGATAAAAATACCTTGAAAAATTACCTACTTAAGTGGAAGCGTTTAAGTTTTTTGATAAGAGTTTAGTAGCAAATTTTTATTCATAAAAAAAGGTGGACCGTTTTATAACAGTCAATCGAGCAATAGGCTCGTAAAAGGCTTGTAAATAGGCAGCGTGGATTTTTAACTAACTTTTTATTTCTCTTTGGGGAAATCCGTCTTTTTCCTGCAATGGAATAATAGACCTAAATCGCTAGAAAATAATCTACCTGTAATAAATCAACGCAGAAATAGGTTGATGTATTCATAGAAGTGTGCGGTGAGAAATTCTGGCAGTTTTGGCTAGCACTTTTAATGTCGCTTCAGTCATTCAGAATACTTTTGATCTAATATTTCGCTACTTTTTATTGCCTTACTCTGATTTCAAGAGTTTTATTGCATCTATCGGCCTAAAACTGAAGAAAATATCGTGTAGTGATGTGCAGCTATCTAAATTTAGGTTACCACTTCTTTTAATAATGGGTCTTTTTACTTCCTTTTACGTAGTAAAAAGGAAGTATTGTGATCGCGAAAAAAAAAATTCCTCAAATTTGGGTCAAAATTTTGATTTTGCTCACCCCTGAATGAATGTTGAGTCGTTTTTTCGACCTGTCAGCACGTGCATATGTACCTGTCAACATATAACCAGCCGAAAAATAATTTTCAACCACCCCCGAGTTAGTTACGATGAGTTTTCTGGTGACGTCTGTATGTACGTACGTATGTGCGTATGTATGTATGTGTGTCGCATAACTCAAAAACTATATGCCGTAGAAGCTTCTAGTTTGGTATGTAGGCTCTGAGGGGGGTCTAGTTGTGCACCTCTACTTGTGGTTGCATTTGAATGCTCCCAAGGGGTTGTTTTACCCCTTTTTTGGGGTAAATCAGTGTTAATTTCGATGCAGATGAATTGGCACGACCACTTGGCGATATATCGCCAAGCTTTTGGTCGCCAAGTGTTTGACGCCAACTTGGAGATATATCGCCAACTTGGCGACAAATTTGGCAAAAAAAAATTTTTTTTTAATTTGGGTAGCGATATTTTGCGAAAAATCCACTGAATGATGTTAAAAGCGGCGATATTTAGAAAATGAATCATTGTAAAACATTTGTTTTGCATTGTTTCGTGGCAAACTAGGGGTGTAAATGTTCGAATTGCTATCTTGCTCACTCCTAGCACTATTTTAACACTGAGGCATCTACAAAGAAAGTTACACGTAAAAGGAAGTAGTGTGGGACCCATACCAGATTTTTTAATACGCTTTTGTTAGTTTCACATGTGGGTTTGTTTGTTTGTCAGTATGTGTGTAACTCTGAATAAAAGATAAAATTCACGTTCTTCACAAATGTAAAAGTAATATATTTGAAACTATTGTTAATACTGAAGGCTAAACTTCTGTTTCATTAGCTTTTTAAAACTATAATTTAATTATTAGTAATCATTTAGTAAAGAAATTCAGAAAATCCTGTTTTTTTCTCACAGCGTTTTTTTTTTAAAAACAAATATGGCAATCTAAGGAATAGGATCTATGTTAGACCATCCCCTATCTATGAAAAACACTAAAATTAAATTAAAAATTCAAAAAACTTCCACCCTGACTACCGACCTCATATTAAAATGAACTTCACGGTCAGAACGCATTTTAAAATTAAATATATTTAATTGTTTTTGAGAGAACATAGCAAACACGGGAAAGAAAAGGTAATCCTTACTAGTAAATTTTGTTAGTCGCAAAAGCAGCATAAAGAGGGAAAATTAAAAATCCCTTTAAAAGTCTTATACTAAAACCAATTACAAGTATTTTAATTATCTACTTATATTAAAAACTGAGTATCTTTCTAACTATCTTTCTTTCTAACTATCTTTCTTTCTAACTATCTTTCTTTCTAACTATCTTTCTTTCTAACTATCTTTCTATGTCACGCTTCTTTCTCCTGAACGCCAATGAACTGAAAGTCGAACCAGGTACCGATAGATAGGTAATTTTTCAAGCTTCATTAGTTTCAATCTATATAATTATACGATTTTAATTAGCGAAGATATCAATTAATAAGTGGTCAAGTTTAAAGCGATTAAGCCTAATAAATGATTAAATATGAAATCCATTCTTGCATTGCAAAACGTGGTTGCCATGCCATGAAACAATAATAAAAATGAAAATGAGAATTTTGAATGAAGGCTTAACTAAATCAAACACGAAACTCATAAGCGGGCGACTTACATAGTATTTTTATCGCTAGCTACTTGTAATATTTTGAAACATTCATTTGTTGAAGAGCCATCTACTTATATTAAAAACTGAGTATCAATGTCTGCTTTTTCTCCTTTGAGCGAGCTGAACCAAGGGCGGATCCAGCTTCTGGTTAAGGAGGGGGTCATTTTCGGAAAGGGGGGGGTCAAAGTGCAATTTTTGTGCAAAAATGGGGTGGTTTGGCAGTTTTTTCGTAAAATAAGTCCCAAAAATGCAATTTTTTGCTATATTTGGTCGGTTAAGGGGGGGGGGGGTCATGATCCCCATGACCCCACTCTGGATCCGCGCCTGAGCTGAACTTACTGAAACTTTCCTCACCATCTTGAAGGCGCGAAGCATCTCAATAATTCGAATGATTTTTTTATACAGGAAAAAAGTAAAGGCGTGAAGCGCCTGTTAGCGAGCCGCCTTGGCGGGGAGTAGTTTCTTGACATTTTCCTCACTACTTTCAGGGCACGAAGTGCCCGTGCAACGCCGGGCCACGTTCGTGGTACGTCTTGAAATCGAATGAACATTAAATTATATCAAATAAAACTTCAGAATGAGGTAAAAGTTAGAGAGGGGGGACGTTATGCATCAACATGCCGCAGGAAGCTAATCTAGCTGCCCTGGCAGCTAGTTTTGAACTAAAAACTGGCGACAGATAAAGATTTTAAATCATTCAGTTTTCTTTTCGTGTCGGCCAACAAAGACATCGATTTCTAATCGTGTGAATAAAGGCTTAGTCGCATTTATCTGCTAAAAACGTTACAGTTCGAGTCTTATATAACAGAATTTTCCAAACACACACAATCAGACACATCAACGAATTCCTTTCTTTTTGGTACTATTTCTCTAAATTTTCAAGTATGTTTTCATTGCAAAAATCATGAAAAACGTTTTTGAGGTTTTTAATTATTATCTTCATTTATTCATGTCATTTGAAAACGCTATTTAGCTAAGAACACTCGCGGACAATTTTAATTTTGAAAAAAAAACAAAAACAAAATTTGGTAAATCCGTTCTGACACTAGAGTGCTACAGACAGTTACAACAGTACAACGTTATCGCAAAACTACCATAGTATTTTGAAACAATAAAAGTTACAATTAAGGTTTACCGAGTTAAGCCTTGGCTTGAAATGTCGCATTTAAAATTGATTTGAGCAACAATGTAACGATTTTAACAGTTGAGCAAAAAATTTAACTTTTTCAAACTTCAATCGCTTATAAGTCGCTTAAACGTGGATTTTCGAGATTCTCGTTACGCGGCGCTAGCGGAGAAACGTTCTAAAGAACGCATTTTTTTTAATCTTTCGAATGAAATCAAAATGGAGACGATACGACAATTATTTCGCTAGATAGAGTCAATTTTGTGCCCAAAAATTGAAGTTCGAATAAAAAACGAACCGACACTTTTTAGAGGGTGGGTCTAATTTTCGTCAATAGCCCGCGGGATAAGCTTCAAAATCATAAATTTTCCTGCAATTAGATAAAGAAATGAGCGAGTTTCGACCGGGTATAGGATTCGGCTTAGAGAAATAATATATCTACTTATATTAAAAACTGAGTATCTTTCTCACTATCTTTCTTTCTAACTATCTTTCTATCTTTCTATGTCACGCTTCTTTCTCCTGAACGCCAATGAACTGAAAGTCGAACCAGGTACCGATAGATAGGTAATTTTTCAAGCTTCTTTAGTTTCAATTGATATAATTATACGATTTTAATTAGCGAAGATATCAATTAATAAGTAGTCAAATTTAAAGCGATTAAGCCTAATAAATGATTAAATATGAAATCCATTCTTGCAAACCGTCGTCGCTATGAAACGGTGATAACAATGATAATGAGAATTTTGAATGAAGGCTTAACTAAATCAAACACGAAACTCATAAGCGGACCACTTACGTAGAATTTTTATCGCTAGCTACTGGTAATATTTTGAAACATTTATTTGTTGAAGAGCCATCTACTTATATTAAAAACTGAGTATCTATGTCTGCTTTTTTTCTTTGAGCGACCTGAACTTACTGAAACTTTCCTCACCATCTTGAAGGCGTGAAGCATCTCAATAATTCGAATGATTTTTTTATATAGGAAAAAAGTAAAGGCGTGAAGCGCCTGTAAGCGAGCCGCCTTGGCGGGGAGTAGTTTCTTTAAATTTTTTTCTCACTACTTTCAGGGCACGAAGTGCCCATGCAACGCCGGGCCACGTGCGTGGTATGTCTTGAAATCGAATGAACATTAAATTATATCAAATAATATAATTTCAGAATGAGGTAAAAGTTAGAGAGGGGGGACGTTATGCATCAGCATGCCGCAGGAAGCTAATCTAGCTGCCCTGGCAGCTAGTATGGAGATAAAATTTTGACAATAAAGACGAACAGTGAAAATAATAGAGCCGCTATATAGACAGGCCGACGCATCAAGCTTAAGTTTCACCACTTTGGATCCAACTCATTTACTTTTACTTTCATTTTTAGCCTACTTTCCCGTTAAAAATAAAAGAAAGACGAAAAAAGTATTAAAATTGGCTTAATGAATCTAAAAAATATCGCCAAGTCCAAAAAATATCGCCAAGTTAAAAAAAATATCGCCAAGTCCAAAAAATATCGCCAAGTTAAAAAAATAAAAAGGTAAAATGAATATCGAAAAATTAAAAATTTGAAAGTAGGGTATTGAGATGGGGAATTTGTGTGTCGGTCTGTCGGTCTGTCGATCTGTCGGTCGGTCTGTCTGTCCCCCCCTAATAACTTTTGAATGAACATTCCGATTTGGACAAACTTTTTTTTGTTGGAAAGATCTCGGCGAGTACAGCTCATTCCCATATTTGATTTTTCGATTTGAACAATTTTTGGTTCAACTTTGAGCCGTTCAAACAACCTGTCCCGCGATGCTAACTTTTTAGTTAACAGTCCGATTTGAACAAACTTTTTTTTGTTCGAAAGATCTTTTCAAGGATACTTCATTCCTGTATCTACATTTTCGATTTGAACAATTTTTCGTTCAACATTGAACCGTTCAAGCAACCTTTCCCCCCTAATAACTTTTGAATGAACATTCCGATTTGAACAAACTTTTTTTTGTTGGATAGATCTCGGCGATTACAACTCATTCCCATATTTGATTTTTCGATTTGAACAATTTAGGTTCAACATTGAACCGTTCAAGCAACCTCCCCCCCCCCTAATAACTTTTGAATGAACATTCCGATTTGAACAAACTTTTTTTTGTTGGAAAGATTTCGGCGAGTACAACTCATTCCCATTTTTGATTTTTCGATTTGAACAATTTTTGGTTCAACTTTGAACCGTTCAAACAACCTGTCCCGCGATGCTAACTTTTGAGTGAACAGTCCGATTTCAACAAACTTTTTTTTGTTCAAAAGATCTTATCAAGGATACTTCATTCCCGTATTTACATTTCCGATTTGAACAATTTTTCGTTCAACATTGAACCGCTCAAGCAAGCTGTCACCCCTAATAATTTTTGAGTGAACAGTCCGATTTAAATAAACTTTTTTTTTGTTCGAAGGATCTCAGCAAGGATACTTCATTACAGTATTTAAATTTTCAATTTGAACATTTTTTCGTTCAACATTGAACCATTCAAGCAACCTTTCCCCACCTAATAACTTCTGAGTGAACCATCCGAATGGAATAAACTTTTTTTTGTTTGAAAGATCTCGGAGAGGTTCACTCCCTTATTTCGCTTTTTGGTTTGAACCATTTTTCGTTCAATATTGAACCGTTCAGAAAAAAATTTAACATTAGCGCCTACGGGGAATTTAAGTTGAATGTTGATCCTGGAACTTAAAGTCGGATTTCCTTCAAACTAACTTTGTAAAAAAATGGTTTTGATAAATAATGTTTGTAAAGTACTTTTCTGAATAATCTTTTGTGAGGACTCTGATTCCGACTCCGACTCCACAAACATGGCGGAAATGCAAACTCAGAAAAAAATGACTGACTGTGCAGACGATTTTTTGTTTATTTATTCATTTGTGTTATTTTATTTATTACTATTATTTTTTTTTTTTGGCAGACGATTTTTTTTAACAAAAGTGTTTCATTCACGAGGGCATTTTATTCTTTATTTATATTTAACAACTGGCAACGGTTTAAAAGTGAAAATCGAGACATTTTATCGACGGACGAGTTTTTTTTCCTTTCTTTGATAAAATGTCTTTTGATGTACTTTGTACTTTTAATTTTTTTTTTTTTTGAAAACGATTGAGGAATTTTTCTACGGAAGAACTGTAACAGTTACATTCTTTAAAAGGTGCGACAAAACTTCATTTATTCATTTATTTACTTTTTATGTCTCTATTTCATCTGATGAGAGGGGTATATTTTGCTTTTAGAAATCAGCTTTAAGTGCTAAAAAGGTATGTTTGACATAATGTTTAGTCTCAGATGATCAAGAGAATAATGATCAGATGCTAGAATGCCGATGTCGATGTACGGGAAAGTAGGCTCGTTTAGTTCTTGACAGAACTTCTTGTTCATTGTTGAGGAGCTAGGGTTACCAGAGCAAAGTTCGGGACATTGCCAAGCTTTGTTAAAATCACGTGAAAAGTTACCAAAAAGCAATAACTCGCCAGAAAAGACAACCCTCAAACACGCGCTGGATCCAAAGTGGTCAAACTTAATCTTGATGCGTCGGCTCGTCTATATAGGGGCCTTATGAAAAAAAAAAAAAAAAACCCATGCAGAAAACGGCATGAACCGATACCCGCCTTATTTTTTAATTCGGCTAAAAATAGAAGAAAGCGAAGCTAGCAAGTCACCGAAGACGAGTCGTTAAGCTGAGTAATTAAAATCTACAGGCCTGATATTTAATAATTTTCCATTGGCAGGGGGGGGGGGGAGGTGATAAAAATGAAATACATAACACACAGTATAGTAAAACACCAACAAAACTCATACACGTAGTAATTTATATTACGTTTACAAAACACGAGGGTAGGCGATTGATCGCCTAAATGACGGGCCTCAAAAGCTGCCATGGCGAAAACATTAATTCTGTTCAGTGGTTGGAAGTAGTGCGCAACAAGTAGCTAAACTACTGTAGTAGTTACATTTTTTAGTAGTTTGTAGGGTAGCGCACTACTTAAAAAAAAAAAAAAAAAAGTAGAGTAGTGAGTAGCGCGATACAAAAAAAAATAGTAGTTTGTAGCGATTTCTGGAAACTACTTTTAAATTAAAAAAAAAAATAAATGAAAAAAAAAGAGAACGAAGGAAAAAAACAAGGTTTAATTGACTCTGGTGCAAATCTTGCACGAAAAAAGGAACAAAAAGGAAAAGTAACAAATAAATTCAACGACTATTCCTAGTTCTATTCCATATTAAAATGAGTTAATTTATTAATGTAAATCACTTTTCGATTTTTTTCGGTCAATTCTCAAACGGTGTATGCTTTTTATTTACTTATTTTTTTTAAAGTAGCGAAGTAGCAACTACAATTCAAAAATAGTTTGTAGTCGCTACATTTTAAAAATAGTAGTTGTAGTTGTAGTTAACTACAAAGAAAAACAAAGTAGTTGTAGTTGTAGCTCGCTACAAAAGAAATGTAGTTTTTCCAACCACTGATTCTGTTGCTGCTTAATGGGCTGACTAATAACAACAAGCAGGCGAATGTGATATGAATGGCGAGCTTGAGAAATGAAAGGTACAAATCAAGCGCAACCACAATGTAGCACAAAACGAATTCGATTTGGAAATTAGTTACGTTTTCGACACATCTTTTCCTTTCACCTGCCGTTACGAGATTCATAAAAATGTCACCAAGTAATATCATAGTTCCCTTTATTTTCAAATGGAAATCAGTTAGCACTTTTCTAGGAGTGTTTTTTTTTTTTGGCCTAAAGCATATTCGAAAAATTATCGAACGTTTTTTAATGCAATGAAACACCAGTTCGTCTTAACCCATTAATGCCTAGCTTCCTTTTTTAGGGACGGTTCAAAAAGAGTGCTTGAATTTTCCAAAATCGATGCTTTAGTTTACCTTTTCTTGCAATTTTGTAAATTTTAATTTTTTTATGGATTTGATAGCAATTTAAGAGCGTCCCTAAAAAGGGACGCTAGGTACGAAAGGCTGCATTGTTTAAATGTGGCGGATTTCTTGCTTAGAATTTATAATTTATTTCCAAAGAACTTAGTAAATGTTTTTAGAGTGAAAAATGGGCAATTATTTTTGCTTTCAAAACTTAAAAATCTAATTAAATTAAATTAATTAATCTATAAATTTAATTACAATTTTTTCAAATATTTTATCATTTATATATTGATTAATTTTTTTTTTGTAATTACGGAAAATACTCAAGGTACATTTTGAAAGAAAGTTATTTCAAAAATGTAATTCTTTAAAACACCAATTACTTGTTGTATTTAATTACTCTTCCATAATACATTTAGGTGCTTTTTACTTTCTTCTATATCTAATATATAGAAGAAAGTATTGGTTTCGTGAAAATTTTCGAATGTCGAATTTTGACGGATTTGCACGTTTTGAGGTGCCCTGAGTCCATTTCGACCATATTTGGAAAATGTCTGTCTGTGTGTCTGTCTGTCTGTGTGTGAGTCTGTATGTGTGTGACCAGTTTTTGTGGCCGCGCTAGAGCAAAAACTACTGCATGAAATCGAACAAAAATTTTTGCACATATGTACCACCATGTGAACTGGTGCACCTGACTTTGTTTAGCGAATTCCTTCAAGGGGGGTGGAGCAATCGCACGTGTTCTGCGCGTAGGTGATTGCTATATCTCAGGAAGTAACCGGCGGAATCAAACGAAAATTGGTTCATAGGTAGACCCTACTGAGTACAGATGCTGATTCAATTTGCGTGTCAATATCTCGTAGGGGGGTGGAGCAATCGCACGTGTTCTGCGTGGGGGTGATTGCTATATCTCAGAAAGTAACCGGCGGAATTAAACGAAAATTGGTCCATAGGTAGACCCTATTGAGTACAAGTGCTGATTCAATTTGTGTGTCAATATTTCAAAGGGGGTGGAGCAATCAAAAGTGCTTATTTTGTCATTGCACCTACTGTATCTCGAGAAATATTGCTAAGATTTGAATGAAATTTGGAATAACACTAACCCAATATAAGAGCAAGCATCGATTAAATTTTGGCGCCAATCGCCTCAGGGGGAGGGTGGGGGGTGATTTTTTGCGCTTAGTCAACAATGCGAAAAATAAATTCATTAAAAAATCGCTTTCACGCTATTTAATTATCAAAACAGTTGAAAACTTTCAATGATTTGAAATTTTTAACTGTTGCCAATTTCTTTTTACTAACAAATAAAATGTTTGCAATTAATCTAAACAAGGCTTTTGCAATGATTTCCGATTTCTCTCATTGATTCTGCATTTGCAGGGTTATTACGATAATTGGGAAATTGGAGCTGTCTCCAATTATTCGGGAGAGTGCGTATTTTATTTTGTAACTGGAATTCATAAGATAGATATAGAAGAAAGTTTCGTGACGGCCACGACAGCTAGTTATATATATAGATTTATTTAGCTAAAGTAATTGCATTGTTTAAGAGCCATTATTTTGAAAATCGAACAAAAAAGGGAAATTTTGGCAGTAACCATTTTTGATTTTCCTCATTTTTTTGTATGTCAAAATAGGTCATGAGAAATGAACATTCTGAAGTTTGTAGCCCCCCAAAAAATTTTGTTCGCTCGGTAAAAATTCCCAAAGTTTGATGTTATGCAGTGCTTTTTTGGTAAAATAGTTGAAAGACGCATTTCAGTGCGCTGTAGTGTTTTACAGAAACGCCACCCCATAGTTATGTTTACATTTATTGATTGTACAGTGTGTAGTTATGAGGACCCCATAGTTATTTGGGTTGGGGTGTGTTGCTTTCTTTAGTTAAAGGGCTGCAAAGTATGGTTTTTAGACCATTTTAGCTCGACTTTGAGCTGCGTTATTTCCCTCCTAAAAGCAACCCCCCGAAATTGTTTAAATATATACTGAAAACTTATGAAGAGAATATGTGGTACGAAAATTGTTTAATATCTCCTTGCTTTAAAGAGAAAATACTTAGACATTTTTTAAATTTTCAAAATTTGCGGTATTTTGATCGCATTTAACTCAAAACAGCAACTCTAGGAAAAAAAAAGCTTTTATGGAGTATGGAACCTACAGATGAGTAGAATAACGTAAAAAAGAAAGTTGCGTGGGGTCTCGTCTCGTTTTCAAGAAAATAGTTTTTTTTTTGTAGCTCATTTTAATGCTTTTTTCTCATAGTAAAATGTGTCCATCAAGTAGGTCAGATCTGCTGAAACTCTAAGTACATAGTAATGATATATTTAAATTTGTATAGGGAAAGAAAAAAAGACTTAAAACCTTAATTTTGTCTAATTTTTTTATAATTTTTAGTTTTTTAATTGTAATTAATTCAAAAAACGTATTATCCTGAGACTATTATTGAATGCACATAATGGCTCTTAAACTAGCAGTCTTCTAAACTATCAAAACAACAACCACCGATATTTTACAGCATTTTCATTATGTATCTGACAAATGAAGTACGAGGTTAATTGGAAAATTAATTTTCTTAGACAAATAGTTAAGATTCGGACTAATAGTTTTCAACATAGTTGAAGAATTTTTAGTTTTAAGAAATCATTATTATTATGCCCCAAGCAAATCATTTGTTCTACTCTGAAGATCCAATTAATGATCTCCTGTCTATGTTCGTTCGGTCATTAAGACATCGAATTTAATGTCCTGAATAGCGATAATAGCATTCATTTGAACAACCTTTTCAAATATTTTCTGGTGAGATTAATATTTAAATACATTCCTTGCAACATTTGTGTGTGGATATGGATGGCGAAGTTTAACATGTGATATCAGATAAGATATTTTAGTTAGTGTGATTTATGAACTGTGGGATAAGGATTTATGATGAGAATTTTATGATAGACTAGCTTACTACCCGGCGTTGCCCGGGTGCTTATTAATACAACATAGCTAATTATAATTGTTTTTAACTTATTTCTTGCTAAAATGAAATAGGGGAAACTTAAATTGATAATTCATTGTTAATCGTGAGTTTTGTTGGAAAATACTCATGTTTAAATGTGTTAAATTTTTATCAATTTGTATGCTTAAAGGCTCATCTCTATTACTCTATCTATTCAAAATTGAAAGAGAATGGTCATTTTTCGACAAACATTTTGGGCTTTTTGGATTTTTTAAAAATTTCAAAACCCCGCCTATGTGAATTCTAGTGCATTAAGGAATCTATGTGCCAAGTTTGATGAAAACTGTGGATTTGTATAAGGAACAAACATACAAACAAACATTCATCCATCTTTATCTAAATTTCTTTCAAATGGGCTGCAGTAGAGGCACAACTTTTTGCAGACCTAGTGCGGTCCCCCAAATAAGCATCCATTCTTTCAAGTAGCACCAGAATCGGCGGAATGCCATTACCACGAGAATTTTGACGGCCAGTTACCACCAGGTGGAGGCACCTGGGCTCTTTTTGATGCGAAAGAGCACTAGGATTTAATTTTGCCTAGGGATATTCAAAGCCAAACGAATACCCCAAGGGATCTTTTTCATTCCGCATAATCACATGACATGGGCGCCGAGGATTTTCCGCATCTCGAAAATCCGCCGACTGGCCAACTCTAGGATCGAACCCGGGTTATCGGTGCGGAAAGCCGACGCTCTACCACCACGCCACCAAGTCGATCTTTATCTATATAGATTGACTTATTCCTACGGCGACAAAATATTTGTCTTTGTCTTTCTGCTACATGCCTTCATATTTACAGAATTTAAGTTGTACTTTGTGTGTCAGTTCGATGTTTTTGATACAGAGAAGGTAGTTGTGCAGTAAAAGGGATGGGACGGGTGGGGTAGGGTTGAGGGGGGTGGAAGGTAAGGTTTAACAACTCCCAGCTGCCTTGGTTTTTGCATTATTGTCGGTATGGCACTTTATACACTTGTGAAAACTGTTTTGATCAAAATAAATAAGTAAATAAAAATTAATAATAAATTTAAAAATAAGTAAATAAAAATAATAAATAAATAATAAGTGAATAAGAAACCACGGAAAGGAAGCTTTGGTTTTGAGAAAAAAGAGGAAAGTATTTAAGAAAAGGAAAAGCAATCAGTTGTTTAAAAATCATAAAGAAACTAGTTCAACGAAAACGAATCTCGTGATATTTCCCTCTTTCCCGATGTCCATCACTTGATTAACGTTGCTTATGTTACCAAACTCCATTTCAGTAAGCATTCAGCTTACAGAATGCTTAAAGCACGTTGACTTCCGAGCTACGAAAAATTCTTAGAATATGAGTTGGGCTAAAAACGGTGTACCTGTCGGCCAGTTTTTATTTGCTGGTGCTTGCTCAAAAGCCAAATATCCATATTAATGTCAGTGAACTACACATGAATTCAGATCTGCACGAAAACAGTCAATCTATCTCCTACGAGCTAACTCAAAGTCGGATCTGTCAGCTAAGATGACTCGTTACGAGTTATCTCGTAGTTGGGCAGTCACTTGAAAACATTTGTAACATTCCACTGTAAAATGTTCTACTGGCCTCATCCAGTGTTTTAGCATTTTCAACTCCGACTACATGGAGTAAATGTCATGTTTTAAATTATTCACCATATACTCAAAGTTCTTTATCCCATTCTCCTCGTCTACCTGCACAACTGCTTATATGGATGGTATTATGCAAAAAGGAGTTAACCCACAAAACATAAAAAAATGATTTATCCAACTCTGATGGTAAAATATGTTGCTTTCTACATTAAGCAAAAATGATTTAAGCCCTATCAGCGTTTCAAGGACTAATACAAGCAACATTTTAACCCACAATCCTTCAACCTTCAATATACCATTAAGTAAAAAACATTCAACCACTGATGGAAGCTGCAAAACACTCATCCCACAGTTTGATGTTTGTGAGCTATTTTGCAACAAACACTCAACCAACTGTATCAACCCACATACCCACTAGGGCTGGGCAAAACGACTCGTTTAAGTGAACGATCCCAGTAAGAGAATGAGCTTCCAGTAAGTTTTTCTACCTACAAAAAACATTTCTATGCCAATTTCAATTTACGTTTCCAGAAACCTAAAAAGGACACCTGTTTAAAGTGTGATAAGTTCCACGCACAAATTAAAAGCCTTACAGGCGAGGTGGCGGATTCTCTAAGAGAAGAGCATTCCAACCATACTCAAAAAGCAGACTTTGAGGGGTCAAATGAAAAAAAGATCTTGAATCTGCTAAAGAGAACCCTGAACTGGAAACTGTAACATTTGATCTGCAAAAAAACCATCCGTTACCTAAACTGCCAACTGGTATTGTGTATTATAAACGGCATTTAAATTTCTACAACCTTGGCATCCACGTTGGTAGCACAGGAAATGGTATCTTCAATGTTTGGCTTGAAAATGAGCTGGGAGAGGAACCCAAGAAGTAGAGATCTTGTCTAAGAAAATATATAATAGAACATGTCAAAATCCACCTGTCAAGCACTTGATTCTATGGTCCGATTCATGCGATGGTCAAAACCGCAGTACCAACCTAGCACTATTAATGATGCATACATTGCATAACCATCCTTCTCTAGAATCCATCACTCTAAGATTCTTGCTTTTGGGACACAGCTTTCTGCCTAACGATTCAGAGTTTGGAGATGTTGAGCGCTCTTTAAAAGTCTAACAGCGCCTATACACAGACGTAGACTACATTAATGTTATGAAGGAGTGTAGGAGGAAAAATAAATTTGTTGTTAACAAAATAGAAAGACAAGAAATGGTTTCAATTCACAAATTATTGGAAAATACTACAAACAGAAAAATAGATTCAAACAAAGATAAAGTGAGTTGGCTGAAGATTCATGAGATCAAAATTTTGAAAAGTGAGCCCTTCAAGCTCTACATGAAAACTAACACAACAGAAGGAAACAAACGCGCAGATAATACATATAGAAAAAAAGAAAAAATTTCGACAACACAAGTCGTTTAAAGATACACAGTTGGATTCCTTATGGCCAACGGGTAAACCACTGTCAAAAGAAAATATCAAAGACCTCAAAGAAATTTTGAAGCTGGTACCACAAAACTTAAAATATTTTTATAATTTCTTGAGATTTTCAGATGATGTTGACGGTTTTGGAGTTTCAAATGTGGACTTCGACATTGATGAAGATGAGGATTAATATTGTAACGAGTCCGTAGCACCTTCAACTTTCTTCAAATGAGCATTCCAATCTTGAGGAAGTAACTATAAATTTATTTACAAGTATTTACACTATTTACAATATGAGCAGGAAACAATTGCTAAACATCCAGCAATTAGGTAGCAAAACAGTACACTGTACTCTCAACAGTAACTCAGCACCACGTATCAAACGTGAACAGTAATTAAGCAATTACAAAAGTAAAACAACCATTCGCCAAGCGAACGAAAACGAGTCACCAGATCAAATCTGAAAACAACTGACTGACTTGTGTTCAAGGCCAGCTATTTATACACGGAAAGAAATTACGACAATATACGAGAAAAACCTGGAATATTCCAAATCATTCATAACTTGAACAATTCCATTGAGAAAGTTCTAGCGATAAAAAGAAAAAGAAAAAAAAACCACGCGAAAATGTCTTCACGCTTATTAAAGTTAGGGCAAGTGTAAAAACTGCAAAGTGTTTCAGGGCCGGTATACAGATGATAAAAGTGATATCTTCAGATACATTTGCAACATGTCGCCAGATAAAACCAAAACTAATGAAAATAAAGCAAGGCAAGAAAAACAACAACTATTTACAAGATTTGTAACATTGCCCCCTTCCCAAGGACTGCACGTCCCGGGCAGTACAATCCCCAGAAAGGAAGCAAGGGAAAACTTACAGATACACACATTACATGATGACCAATCATAAACATGATAAACAATAACAATGAGAACATGAAAGAAACACTAACATTGATAAAGTCATATTACAGACAATTAAAGGCAAAAGTTATTTACAAAATTTACAAACAAATTACCATGGTAGCTTTAGATTTATTTTACGAACTATGGCCATAGTATGGGGCTAGCCGATCATAATGTACAACCCTAGGTTTTGAATGTGATGACTTCTGGAACCTCACTACGACGTCGTTCAGCCGGTGAAGGACTGTGTTGTGTAGGGTCCATCCCAATGCGACTGCAATTTGGGTGACAGACCTTTACGTCGGATGGGATTCCATAGCCACACCTTGTCACCTTCTTGAAAGTCATGGCCAGTGGACCTTGTGTCGTATCGGGTCTTCATTTTCTCCGTCGCGATGTTGATTCGCTCCCGTGCGAAGTGATGAACGTCCTCCAACCGGGCCTGGAGATTCTGGACGTACTCCTCAGGCGATGAAGGCGCATCTGGAGGGAGACCGAAGACGAGATCACAAGGCAGCCGAAGCTCTCGGCCGAAGAGCATCTGTGATGGGGAATATCCGGTGGTCTCGTGGACAGCACTGCGGTAGGCCAGCAGGAACAGAGGAAGTTTCTTGTCCCAATCCTGTTGATTTTTGGAGACCATAAGCGAGAGATTATTAAGGATTGTCCTGTTGAATCTCTCCACCATGCCGTCCGATTGTGGGTGTAGTGGTGTCGTTCGAGTTTTCTCAATTTTGAGGATATCACATAGGCCCTTAAACACAGCAGAGATGAAGTTTCTTCCCTGATCGGAATGGATCTGCAAAGGTGTCCCATATCTCGAGATCCAATGCTGGACTAGACTCTCTGCTACAGTGGTAGCTTCTTGATCCGGAATGGAATATGCTTCGGGCCATTTGGTGAAATAGTCAATGGCAACGAGGATGTATTTGTTCCCATCAGTAGTTTTCGGTAGAGGACCAAGAATGTCGATCCCGATTCGTTCGAAAGGAGCTCCTACGTTGTAAAGATGTAGTTTCCCGCGGCTTCTTCTCTTCGGTCCTTTACGGGCAGCACAGGCGTCACAAGAATGACACCACTTCTCCACGTCATCCTTCGCCTTGCTCCAGAAGAAGCGCTCTCGAACCTTGTGGAGGGTTTTCAGGATACCAAAGTGTCCTCCAGTCGGACTACTGTGCAATTCCTTTAGAACGTCTTGAATTCTTGATCTGGGAATGAGTAACTGCCATTTGAATGCTTTACCATCGTCAGATTCCCATTTCCGATACAGGACGCCATTTCGCAACTGGAGAGATTTCCATAGAGCCCAGTATCTCTTCGTTGCAGGACTGTAGATAGAAACGTCTTGCCAACTAGGTCGCCGACTGTCCTTTTCCATTAACTCTATGATAGGCTTTAGGTCTGGGTCTTCAAGCTGATCTTTTCTAACTTGGTCGTCATTCCATGGATCAGGATCTGAAGATGATGAAGTAGCAGTAACTTGACAGGCAGTAGGGATTGTCATCCCGTACTGTTTCTCAATTCGGGAGCAATAATGGCAGTTCTCGGAACAAGGTCTTCTTGATAATGCGTCAGCATTTCCGTGTGACGAACCTTTTCGGTGCTTAATCTCGATGTCATATTCCTGGAGCCGCTGTATCCACCTGGCTACCTGGCCCTCTGGATTCTTGAAATTCAACAGCCAAGTTAAAGAGGCATGATCAGTCCGGAGCAGGAATTTACGGCCGTAGAGGTAATGATGGAAATGTTCTACAGCTTTAACTATGGCGAGCAATTCCTTTCTCGTGACACAATAATTTCGCTCCGACTTGGATAAGCATTTGCTCCAGTAGGCAATGACATGTTCGTTACCGTCTATTTCTTGAGATAAAACAGCTCCAACGCTCTCGTGGCTCGCATCAGTGTCAAGTATGAAGGATTTTCCAGGCTGAGGATAAGAGAGAATAGGCGTTGATGTTAAAGCCTCCTTCAGCTGTAGAAATGCATCCTCGCATTCTTTGGACCATTCAAATTTTTGTTTGCTCTTCGTCAGCTTATGCAAAGGTCGTGCAATGTTGGAAAAACCCTTCACAAACTTCCTGTAGTACGTGCAGAGCCCCAGGAAACTTCGCAGCTGATGGACATTTTCGGGGCGGCTCCAATTCTTGACTGCTGATACCTTATCTGGATCTGTTCGTACACCCTCAGAAGAGATAATGTGACCAAGGTAGTTCACCTCACGGCGGAACAAATTACATTTGGACGGGCTTAACTTCAGGTTGGCTTCCTTAAGCTTTTGCAGCACCTTCCTAAGATTAGCCAAATGTTCCTCGAAACTGCGTCCTATGATGATGATGTCGTCCAAGTAGACAAGACAGGATTCATAAGAGAGTCCTCGTAACACTGATTCCATAAGACGCTCGAACGTGGCTGGTGCATTGCAGAGGCCAAACGGCATCACTTTAAACTGCCACAAGCCTTGTCCGGTTGTAAACGCCGTCTTCTCTCGGTCGTCGGGGTGTATCTCCACCTGCCAGTAGCCGCTCTTTAAATCCAGGGTCGAAAACCACTTGTGTCCGGAAAGGGTGTCCAGAGTGTCATCGATCCGTGGAAGAGGGTAACTATCTTTCTTGGTGATGTCATTCAGGCGTCGGTAATCAACACAAAATCTGGTGGAGCCGTCTTTCTTTCGGACCAAGACGATAGGGGATGCCCAAGGACTGGATGAGGGTTCGATGACATCATTCTCCTGCATCTCTTTCAAGAGGATCTCAACCTCTTCCTTCTTGGCGAACGGTAGTCGTCTTGGATGCTGCTTGATAGGGGGATGATCTCCAGTGTCGATCCTATGCTGCGTTAAACTCGTGCGACCAACATCTTCGGATGTAGATGAAAACACCTGCTTGAAGTTGTCCACCAATTTTTCCGCAGTGTATCTTTGATCCTTCGATAATGCTGCACTCCCAATTAATTTCGAAGTCAAGGACTCGGAAGACACAGTCTCGGAGGAATCAATTTTTCTGATGATGCAGTTTACGGGAGTACAAGTTGCCAACACTTCTCCTTTCTTGATATTCCTCGGTCTTTCACTTACGTTGGCGACTCTCACAGGAACTGCATTCCTTGAAAGGTCCACAAGTGTAGATGCCACTAGTACTCCTTTTGGGCTATTACTCTGGTTAGGATATTCAATTAGGCCGAATTTAAAGCTGTTGTTTTCATTGATGGAGCCAGGTATTAGTATTTCTGATCTTGGGGGAATCAATAAATCTGTTTGGGCTATTATTTGATGAGCGGATTTTAAGTTATTTTCAGCATTGAAAATTGCTATGTCTTCCCTCATTGAGTGCAGCTCATTATTTTTAAAGTCGATAGAAAAATCAAATTTTCTCAAAAAGTCCAGTCCGAGAATGAAGGGATCTGTAATGTCAGCGACGAATGCCGTGTGATGGTAAGTGGCGCTTCCGAACATTATTTCTAAGTTCACTTTTCCTTCAATCTCGATTTTGTCACCTGTCACAGTTTGGAGAGTAACGCAGTGCGGCGTCCATAAGATCTTGAGTCCAAATCGATGAGCCACATCAGTCCTAGTAATGGAAACGTTGGCTCCTGTGTCCACAATCATTTCGCAGGGAAACCCATTCACATATGCGTAAATGAAGAGTCCATTGCAGCCGCCACTTCTTGAGGAAATCTGGAAAACTTTGGGATGGGGCTCATTCCAATTTGGCGACCTCCGCCCCGCGAGATTGCCATAGCTTAGTTTTCCTGAGCTGAAGAGGAAGAGGTACCCTTCCCTCTTGTTTCTTGGCGGGCTTCGCAGTTCCTTCGTACGTGGCCCTCACCGCCACATTTCCAACACTTCAGTGGTTGTCTACTTTGGTCTTTGCGAGCTGCAATCTTCTTCAGGGTCCCCGACATCTCTTTCATTTGTCGCTCAAGTTCCGAGAGACGAGTTAAGTTCGAATCCTGGGCGCTCACTTCCACGCCCCTGATTGAATGGCGATCCTTGCGGGATGTTTGCTGTGCAGCCTCAAACTTCATTGCGTAGACCAGACCGGATTTAAGATCTTTAATGTCCGCCATCCGGAGAGCCGTCTGAATTTCTGGACTTCGCACCCCGTCTATGAAGTAGTTCAGGGCCAGGCTATCGCGAACACTCGAAGGACAGTCCGAGAAGGCGAGATGGGAAAGCCTCTCAACGTCTGCTGCAAAAACTTGAAAAGTCTCTCCAGCCCTCTGGAGTCGGGATTTGAGCTGAAGTTGGCTGAATTCTTTTTGGCAGGATTCGCCAAAGCGAAGCTCCAAGGCCGATGATAAGGCTTCGAAGTCATGGTGCTTGTCCTCTGGGAAGGTCTGTAGTATATCAGCTGCATCCCCTCTCAGCGAGGCTACAAGTTGACAGGCTTTCGTGGAAGAGTCCCAGGAGTTTGCTTCTGCAACGATGAGGAACTGCTTCTTGTAAATATTCCACGAGGTCTTCCCGTCAAACGTGGCCAGTTTGATGGATGGACGAGAAGTTCCAGCTGCAGCTACACAGTCACTTGAGTTGTTGCAGGATGCTGATAACTTTGATTCCAGTTCTTTAATTTTCTTTTCCACATTTTTTTCTACTGTGGTGATTCGATTCTCAACGCTGTCTGAGTTGTTGCAGGAGCCTGATAACTTTGATTCAAGTTCTTTAATTTTCTTTTCCACATGGTTTTCTACTGTGGTGATTCGATCCTCAACGCTGTCAACTTTTTCTTCTAGAGCCTCCACTTTATTTTCCATATTGGCAAATTTACTTTCCACCAAACTTTTCATTGACGTTAGATCGCTCTTAATTTCTTCTTGACTTGAAGTTATGCTAGCGGTTAACTCATTCTTAATTTCTTCTTGACTTGAAGTTATGCTAGCGGTTAAATCACTCTTTAATTGTTCTTGATTAGTAGCCAGAGTCGCCATATCATTTTTTAATTGTTCTTGATTCGCAGCCATGTCATTTTTTAATTGTTCTTGATTCGCAGCCATGTCATTTTTTAATTGTTCTTGATTCGCAGCCATGTCATTTTTTAATTGTTCTTGATTCGCAGTCATGTCACTTTTAACAGCGTTGATCGCATCAAGGAGTTTTTGCAGTTGTTCCTCCATTGCTCTTGTAATCACCATAAAATTCCGAAGTCAAAAAGTCCTTAGGACGAAAAGTCCGAATTCACAGGTAATTCCAAGAAAGTCCTTGAAGATGCCCCACGTTGGGCGCCAAAATTGTAACGAGTCCGTAGCACCTTCAACTTTCTTCAAATGAGCATTCCAATCTTGAGGAAGTAACTATAAATTTATTTACAAGTATTTACACTATTTACAATATGAGCAGGAAACAATTGCTAAACATCTAGCAATTAGGTAGCAAAACAGTACACTGTACTCTCAACAGTAACTCAGCACCACGTATCAAACGTGAACAGTAATTAAGCAATTACAAAAGTAAAACAACCATTCGCCAAGCGAACGAAAACGAGTCACCAGATCAAATCTGAAAACAACTGACTGACTTGTGTTCAAGGCCAGCTATTTATACACGGAAAGAAATTACGACAATATACGAGAAAAACCTGGAATATTCCAAATCATTCATAACTTGAACAATTCCATTGAGAAAGTTCTAGCGATAAAAAGAAAAAGAAAAAAAAAACCACGCGAAAATGTCTTCACGCTTATTAAAGTTAGGGCAAGTGTAAAAACTGCAAAGTGTTTCAGGGCCGGTATACAGATGATAAAAGTGATATCTTCAGATACATTTGCAACATGTCGCCAGATAAAACCAAAACTAATGAAAATAAAGCAAGGCAAGAAAAACAACAACTATTTACAAGATTTGTAACAATATCTTTTAAACAATTTTAAATATTTCTGAAAGACTGATTATTTGTACAGCATTTTTTTTATCAATAAAACACATGATTCATCATTAATAATGTGGGTTCCCTAAATTTTTTTAACCCTCAATTCCTTAATAACCTATAAAGCAAAAAGCATTCATCCAACATTTTTATTTATTTTATACAGAAACACTTGAAATTTTTTATTGAAAAACACATGAGAAAATAAGTTTAAATATTGCGTTCATGGTAACATATCATTGGTATATTGATATAGAGCTCATGATTTGCCAGAGTTTGTTGACTTTAAAGCCCATTATCTCAAAATCAGGTTTTTGTGGGTTGAGTCGTTTTTGCATAACACCATCCATATAACCTTCTGTGTAACTCTGTTTTTAATGAGAAAGTGCAAACTGCTAACTTCATGTAATTGAATGTTTCAATTATTTTATGTCTTTGTGTCATTATATGTTGTAAACGTTTTATGCTTCGTGTTACTATTCGTTGTAATCGTCTTATGTTTTTGTGAAAATTAGATATTGTAATTGTTACAATTGTTCAATAAAAAGCCTCGAGGATGCCGTATCAGGTGAAGTCACAACAATGACAGATACTGTGGCCCCTCGAGGAGTGCAGTTGGGCAGTCAGCGTGCTAAGGAGGAAAAAACATCCAGCGAAAGCAGTGAATGCGGCTACCAGCTACCTGCAAGTTTTGTGCAATTAAAAGTTTATTATTAATACGCTTTTATTAGTTTCACATGTGAGTTTGTTTGTTTGTATGTTTGTAACTCTGAATAACATGTTGATGTATGACGAATGTGTCGTCTGTTCGCAACACCGGCCAACCACAAAATGGGTTTTAAAACCAGCCAAATCCTAACTAATTTTAAATTTCCCCCTCTCTGCACCTTCCCCCTGATTCTCTTATGGTGCTTTAAAACATACCATCCTATACTACATTGCAAGGTTTATTGACACTAACGTCGTGACGTTAGCTTATGAAAAACGACCTAGATAAAACGTCACAGCCTACTTGGTGAATTATAGGAGATCACTAACTGCTTGTGAGCTCTTATTGGCTCCGCGCGTCGTGACGTCAGTGTCAACTAAATTGCTGTCTGGTATAGTGACACATTGACAACAAGAGATTTGGATCCTACATCAAATTCCCTAAAAAAATCGACAAAAAATAATCTCTTCTGAAACATTTTCTGTTATGAAGATGACCGTTTTTGCAATCAGATGACACAAGTGTTTCAGTTTGTATGTAACTCTGAATGAAAGATAAAATTCACGTTGTTTGTAAATATAAATGTAATATATTTAATACTATTATCAATACTAAAGGCTAGAATATATTACACGCTGATGCATTACAAATGCATGTAAACTTGGCGGATAGTCAATAGTTTTGAAGATTAGAGGGAAATCAGAGTATCATGTGAACTATTTTGATTAACTCTAAAAGAGTATGTTTTAGTTTTTTTTAGCCTAGTCGAGTCTCCATATAACGAAGTCGCAAGGGACCATTGGAAAAGTTCGTTATATAGAAACTTCGCTATAAAGAAAATAGTAAATTTCTGTGCTTAATTTTTCAATAGGGGCTATACATGTGTAAGTAGAACATTAGGTTGATTCTCACTTTACTATTTTTGGAATAAATGCATTTTAGCAAGAAATAAATACTGTGCATATGTTGAAGTTATAAATGTAACGCAGTGAATGAATTAAGAAATAAAACTAATTAAATTAATTTATTGACCTATTAAATTGTATCAGGAATGCTACTTCCATCTGTAGTATAATTGGTGAATTTTTGCAAATTTTTATATTAATAAATTAAAAGAATCAAACCTGAACTGACGACACTAGTTTTACTTTGAAAATAGTCCGTGATTTTTTGCTGCACTTTGGAAACACGTTGCTCATAAACTTCTTCACATGTGTGAAGAAGTTTATGAGCAACTTCTTCACAAGTGATTCTTCACATGTGTGAAGTAAGCCTTCACAAAAGCAGTAGAAGAAAGACTTCTATCTTCCAGAACATTGACACTTTCTCCCATAAAAACTTCGCAATAGAGAAATTAGGCCATTTGATATTCGTTAAAGGGAGACAAATTTACATGCTTTTTTACTGAAACTTTCTGTGTCGCAGAACATGCTTCGTTATATAGAGAACTTCGTTAAATAGAGTGTTCGTTATATGGAGACTCGACTGTATTTTAAAATTTTTTTTAACCGCTTGCCTGATTATCCCGAGTTATCTCGGGCTCGTATGAGTTGCAGGTAATTATTATCCCGAGAAAACTCGGGTGAAACTTATTGATTTTACGCCTATAAATAATTAAAAATTCAACTTGAAACCTACATATTTTATTTGTATTGCTTCATTTTCTTGTATTTCAAAATTAAATTTAAAAAAAAAAAATGTGCGTGTTTTTTTTTTTTTTTTTTGCATTTTTTTCCAAAAAAAAAAAAAAAAAATCGTAAGGGAAGTGGTTAATTTTACTTGTATGCACAAATCGTCGCTTTGGAAGAATAACGCTGCAACTCAAAAAAGCCCATTTTTCAGTAGAGCAAGCTTTAACTTTTCAGAAATTTCTATCGCGCTTGTGCTCAAAACTATTGCGACTATTGTAATGAAACTAGCATTAAAAAAACCGCATTTTAATCTCTTTTCTAATGTAGCATGATTGACTTCAATGGCATTTTAACTAATGACGTCATTTTAAAAAGAGTAAAGGTAGTTTGAGTAACATCAGTGTTCTCCAAAAATTGCTCCCTGGCGGATATTTTTGACACTTTTGAGTTGTAACCTTGTTCATCATAAAGAGCGATTTTTTCTGAACAAAATGACATAAAAATGTCGTTTTTCGATTTTTTTGAGTTGCAGCGTTATTCTTCCAAAGCGACGAAATGTATTCAAAAATGTATTTTTAAAGTAACCAGTTTTTTACGAAAATGAGTGAAATTTCATCATTTCCCGATATTCATTTCGAAATGAAACACATTCCACTCTTCTAGCAATAAATCAACTGTGGTTCCAAAACTACTTAAAACTCTTCTACCAGAGATTGTAATTTTAACTGCATCGGAGCACATCTCACAACTTATGGATCTTTGCATGAGATTACGTATCGCTATCCGAATTTTCCTGCTTTGAGAAACGAAGATTAGATTAATGGGGAAGCGCTTACGAGAAGATAATTTTGGAGAAATATATATACATGCATGAGTGAAAAAGAAAATTGGAGCTCCTTTTCCGTAGCCAAATCTGTTTAAAGGGGATAATTTATTTTGTAAAGTCTGCGCTTTGAGACTAAGACTGTTTTCTAATGGAATTCTACAAATGAATAATCTTCAGAATATCTGATTATGTTTTGTTGCGTTACAAAATGGCCATTTTTGAAATGAGCGGGGTGGTGTACAGGTAATGTAAGGGATTATATTTTCCATTCTTTTAAAAGGAGCTTTAATGGATAGTTTAAAAAATAGATTAATATTGTTTTTTTCTTTGCTTAGCACTGAAAAATTACTATATGTTTTCTTTTTGAACCGCCAAACGTCGGTAGTCCCCCTTTCAAATAGGGAAGTTTTCTATTTTGAAATTTTATTTCTGTACGAGAGAGCAACATACATAAACATCATCGGTGAAAAAAAAAATTCCGATCTGAAAATAAGTTTTTTAAAATAATTTTTACAGTTTAAGTGAGGGTGACGTCAGATGGCTGATGGATTACTCCGTAAAAAGTTAACAACCATCACCGCTGACACCGGTGGCAGGTTATTGTATTGCCCGAAGACGACTTTAATCTTCATAATGTATTTATAAACTTGAACCAATTGATAAATGAAGGAAAAAAACTTCGCAATGAAAATACAGTAAAGCT
>JAXGGA010016062.1:0-27555 GCA_038373865.1 Uloborus plumipes
TCACGATCAAAAACTATCAATCCATGATCTTTCACGCAATGTGACTCTTTATCTAAGGCAATCGTTGGCAGATTAAGTATTTCATTATTGAAATGATATCGCTATTAACAAAATGATATTGATAAATCGATATTAATAAGCACCAATGTGTAATTTGAATATCATAATCATTATGTGATGTATTAGTGATCCTAAGTTTTAACTAAGTAGTGCCATAACACAGTAATCAGATTTTTGATTGCATGTTTGAAAATGAAATAGTGCATTTGAAATTCTTTAATATTAAATAATCTTTAAATTAGTTTAAAAAAACTAAAAAATACGCTTTTAGATGCACTTATAATGCATCAACATGTAATATAGTAATGATTCGAAAGCAAAAATTTATGATTTTTATTTCTTGTTCCACCCTTTTTTAGGGGTCAAGGGTGAAAATTTTTCTGGGCTACTCTGGAATTCCGGGTTTTGGTCTTTGAGGATTACCGGAACACTCCGGGGTTCTTTTCATTGTTCACTGTTGATGATCTAAAAACATAATTTATTTCTTCATATTTCTTTTCAACGCTGCAAAGTTAAGAAACGTAGTAGTCTAAGATCCCACCGCAGTTTATCTACACTCATAGCGTACACTCATCACGTATATATCAAATTAAAGCACATTTTTTTCTGAACGTGATGCACTAAGTCTTCGTATGTAAAAGTGCCCGAAACCTATAGGCAGCCTGACCTAAACGGGACATATGAATGAAGTATTTCTACACTCATTGCGTACACTCATCACGTATATACCAAATTAAAGCTGATTTTTTCCTGAACGTGATACACTAAGGCTGCCTATGTAAAAGTGGCCGCAACCTCTAGGCAGCCTGGCCTAAACAGGTCACATGAATGTAGTATTTCTACACTCATCGCGTACACTCATCACGTATATATCAAATTAAAGCTGATTTTTTTCTGAAAGTGATGCACTAAGGCTGCCTATGTAAAAGTGGCCGCAACCTGTAGGCAGCCTGGCATAACAGATCACATAAAAGTCAAATTCTTCATTCATGTAATTTGTTTAGACCCGGCTGCCTACAGGTTGCGGCCACTTTTATATAGGCAGTCTTAGTGCATCACTTTCAGAGAAAAATCAGCTTTAATTTGATATATACGTGATGAGTGTACGCGATGAGTGTAGAAATACTACATTCATGTGACTTATTTAGGCCAGGCTGGCAAGAGGTTGCGGTCACTTTTACATAGGCAGCCTTAGTACATCACTTTCAGAAAAAAATCAGCTTTCACTTAATATATACGTGATTAGTGTACGCGATGAATGTAGTAATACTACATTCATGTGACCTGTTTAGGAAAGGCTGCCTAGAGGTTGCGGCCTCTTTTCCATAGGCAGCCTTAGTGCATCACGTTCAGGAAACAATCAGCTTTAATTTAATATATACGTGATGAGTGTACGCGATGAGTGTAGAAAGACTACATTCATGCGACCTGTTCAGGCCAGGCTGCCTAGAGGTTGCGGCCACTTTTACATAGGCAGCCTTAGTGAATCACGTTCAGGAAAAAATCAGCTTTAATTTGATATATACGTGATGAGTTGTACGCGATGAATGTAGAAATATTACATTCATGTGACCTGTTTAGACCTGGCTGTCTATAGGTGGCGGCCACTTTTCCAGTGGAAGATTAGTGCATCACTTTCAGAAAAAAATCTGCTTTAATTTGATATACATGTGATGAGTGTAAAAATTTGACATTTATATGACCTATTATGCAGGCTGCCTATAGGTTGCGGCCACTTTTACACAGGCAGCCTTAGTGCATCACTTTCAGAAAAAAATCAGCTTTAATTTGATATATACGTGATGAGTGTACGCGATGAGTGTAGAAATACTACATTCATGTGACCTGTTTAGGCCAGGCTGCCTAGAGGTTGCGGCCACTTTTACATAGGCAGCCTTAGTGCATCACGTTCAGGAAAAAATAAGTTTTAATTTGGTATATACGTGATGAGTGTACGCAATGAGTACAGAAATACTACATTCATATGTCCCGTTTAGGCCAGGCTGCCTATAGGTTTCGGGCACTTTTACATACGAAGACTTAGTGCATTACGTTCAGAAAATAATGTGCTTTAATTTGATATAAACGTGATGAGTGTACGCTATGAGTGTAGATAAACTGCGGTGGGATCTTAGACTATAGTGCATTAACGAGCAAAGCGGCGATGAATACAGTTCCGTCGCTAGTTACGGAAAGCACTCAAAGCGCTAATGCATCATAAATTCTATCTGAAAAAAAGTAACTCTTCTTGCAATGTGCCTAGTCATAAACATAGCATTTAGGGAAGATAATAATAAATAACAGTCGAGAATAACACAATGATACATAACTTCTACTTTACTGTTGCCACTTTTCACTAGGAATAATCCTCACATATTAGAATTGCTTATATTTAGAATTCCCGGATATATCAACCTTGTGGATTCTTTTATTATTGTCGAGTTTGACGCAGCGAAGAAACACAGAAGGTTTCTTTTCACACTTACTGCTTAGGGAAAATGGATGGCGCTTAATTATTCCTCTAAGCCTAATCGCCAGGTGGTATTCCATTCTCAGCAAAATACGACTTATGTAGCAGCACAGATGTATAAATGGATTGAGCAAGCGTAGTAGCATCAGTCTCCCCCCCCCCTCCCCTGCTGGATTTGCTAATGAATATTTAACCGGAAGCGCCCATTTTTATTTTCCCTTCCGCCTTTTCTGTCTTCTTTTGTGTCCTCACAGCAGCTGAAACAAAGTTTTAATATTAAGTCAATCGTGAGTAAAACGTACTACAACACTCGTGGCTTGGCTCATAAACTTCCGTATAAATATTGCGCAATCGAAATTACTTGTGTTCAGCTAATTTTTTTTAAGGATAATGATAGTGCGATAAATGTTCTATAACGTGCTTAAAAAGTGAAAGTTTTTTTGTTGTAGTCGTTTAAACTTTCATTCATCTCTCCGAGAAAAGTCTATTCTGGGATGACTTAAAACACCAAAGCACACAATTTTTGCATCGAGGGCGGATCCAGAAAGTTTTCTAGGGAGGGGCGATTGATTTAATTTTCCTTTTTTGGGTGTATTCTGGTTTGAAAGAATTGATCACGTAGTTTCGGACTTCAATTTCGAAACATTTTCGGCGGAGAGCACAAACTTCCTTCCTTCAGCATCTTTGAACTCGTCTAAAATTAAGTTTTTAGAACTTCAGTATTACAAATTTACTGATGGTAGGCTTCAAAGGAGGAGCGATCGCCCCTCCCTTGTATCCGCCCCTGTTTTGCATTGAAAACGGGTTTCTTGAAACTACAAGTATGTACGCCACGGGGGAGGGTGCCTGACGACCAAACTGAGAAGGACCCCTTGGCTCTCGATGACCCTGTTTTTACAATTACTCTTTTGATGACTACGATTATCTAGCCTATGTTATACGTTTGGGCAGATCCACCGGAAATAAAAAAAAAACTGCCATCGATATAACAATAGTTGCCATATTTCTAAATAGTATTCAAAAAATAAATAAAAAAAAATTTAAAAAAAAAATTACTTCGTTTCCTTCTTCTTAGGGTTTTATAGTGAAAATAAATTCTGAGATCAGTATTTTTTTCGCTAATATTCTTTGTTTTCAAACAAATCTTTAGATGCATAAATAACTCATTAAATGACATAATTTATTATAAAAGCTCCAGAAAAAGAAAACGTGGCTTTAATTCTTGTTTTGCTTTCTTTTTTTCTTTCTCCTCTCTAAATGAGTAGAATGGGCGGATCTTCTTTTGGAGGCTGACTTACAGGAATGCGCTAAATTTCTCAACCAACCTTGAGAATTCCTGTTTCTCTTTTGCATATAAGTTATCATTTTTCGCATTCTGAATGCAAATAAGATCGTATTTATGTTTGAAATCTCAATAAACAAAGTGACAAGCGAATCTTTAAAAGTTTTTTTTATACTTCAATTTTTTTTAAACCCTGAAAAGCAGTCAAATTTATCTGAAACATGGTTTTATTTTAATTTTGTTCTGTTGTATTTTAAACATTTTTACTCATTTTCAATTTAGTTTTTAAAGTATTTTAAGTTCCAAAAAAAGTATAAAAGTTTCAGCTTAAAGGTTTAGAAACATCAACTTTTTTAAACAATTAAGATATCGTATTGACTAAACTTTCCTGTGCCGGTGCCGTAATGTTTGCGATTGGAAGATCACTTTCACGTGATTCATTGCGACTATTCCAATGAAAGTAATTCTCTGGAATTTATATTTTAGCTTCTGATTTTTCGCACGCATAACTTTTTTTTTTTTCATTGATTCTCTTTTCTTTTTTCTTGGTTTCTTCTTTTAAATTAAAGTTGTTTTTTTGCAGATCAGAGACGACAAATCTTATTGATTGTAAAAAGAAGAGAGAGAGGAAAAAAAAAAACATTTTACCAGTTTTTTTGGTTCCTTAATGCAGTTAAGCAAAAAATAGGTTACGAACTGTATTTCATCGACTTTAAGATAACATTCAGAGCCAACGAGGGACCATGTCAGCCGTGTAGGAAGCTAGAGGCCCGGCCCTTGAGAGGGCCAAGCTCGGAATGGGAGTAAAGTTTTATAGGGGGAGGGGGGCTCGGCGAGCAAACTTGCAAGAAGCCAGCCGTGGCTCTAGGCGACCCCGAAAACATTGTTTTATAGCTCACGTTAAATCGAGTGTTTCAGTTAATTTTGTTGCACAACACTAAAAAAGGATGAATGTAAAGTCACTGAGCCTAAGCATCACGACTTATTTTCATTGCTCACAGAAACCATAATAAGGTTAGTTCAAAATTAATATTAAATACTCAATTTTTGTCAAAATATTTGTAGTATAAGAGCCAGGCCCGTCATTGAGGGGGGTGGGGATCAGAGGAAAGAAAGGGTCAATTCCCCCCCCCCCTCCCTCCCACACACACACTTTGGAAAATCCATGCATTTATATGAAAATGGACATAACTAGTCTGACAAAACCTGAGTTGATATTTATGGAATCGTTCCCCAGTTATGAGATGACTAGATATTCCCATCTTTATTTCTCACAAAAAATAAATTAATTAATTAATTAAATAAAGCCCTGGCAACAGCTAGTCATCCCTTGAATAATGAACGATTCTATAAGTATGCAGTATAAACCTAGTTTTGTTCCCCTCAAAAAAGTGCGGGCGCCCTATTACCATTCAGAATATAATCATTTATACGAACTCCGGAACTCTGAATTTGCCACGTATATCTATGAATAAACTAAATTAAAATAAATAAATAATAAAATTCATAAATAAACAAAGTACAGGGGCTGAGCTTTCGTGAGCAGTAAAAATTAAGCTCTGGCGCGCCCGCGTAAATTGCTCATAATTTTTTCAGTTTCAGAACGTAAGATTTTTTCTTACAAAGCGGACTGCAACTCAGCAAGCAGGCGGGTACAGTGAAAACTCTCATTAATTCAGTCATATTTTTTGAATTAATTGTTATATTAAGACATTGAAAAAGATTGCAAAAACTATGTAAAGCGTAGGAAAACGTGTTTAAAAAAAAGTAAGTTTTATACGCTATAATTGGAAAAATATTCGATTTATAAATACAGAATCCTATTTCGCGGAAATTCAGACATTGCGGTAGTTTGGAACGAATTAAATTACACCATTAAATTCAGCGTAAAAGAACAATAAACCGAGGGGGGGGGGGGTATTTCGAAAAATGTACATTTTGAGTGAATTGTAACAAATTATTTATGGTTTTGCTTCGGAAATGTAGATTGCTCGTGGAATTGCCTCAAAAAACTTTCAAAATGAAAACTGGAATAAAAACAATTAGTTTACCAGTGGAAATTATGTGAATGAGTTCGGTTTTACTTTGGGAAGCACCAACTAATCGGCAGCACCGATTAGGAAAATAGAGAAAAACAAATGGTGTCTGAGATATAAATTGTAACTCTTTCTAAAGTCGAATTTGTGAAAGAAAAAAAAAACGAATGGAGAAAGTAGTAGTAGTAAAAACAATAATCATAATCAATAATCGACCTTGTCGATTACTAACAGTCAATTAATCGATCATCGGGAAACCGCCAATTTACTATTGGTGCATCCCTAAAATGAATGCTGTTTTTACAGTATAATACAGCGCATTTTGCAAAAATATACTGTAAAATTGCTAATTTTTCAGTAATAAACTGTAAAATAGCTTATTTTATAGAAATGAACTGTAAAATGGCTAATTGTGCAGTTTATTACCGTGCATTTTACAGATTTAAACTAAAACCTCTGCTGCCAGAAGAAACTGTTGTTTTTGCAGTATAATACAGCTAAATTTTACGGTAATAAACTGCAAAATTGCTAACTTTACAGTAAGAAACTCAAATAGCTAGTTTTACAATTTATTATTACTGTGAATTTTAAGTTTTAAATTGGAACCTCGGCTGCCAGTATTATACTGCGAAAACAACAGTTTTGCAGTGTAGCCGTATTGTTTCGATGAGGTATATGCATAAAATACTATGTCAGCAATAAAAGCACAATAACACGTGTGTGACGGCTTTCCTGCTGAACTCATCGAAAGGTTTTCCCTCTCTCCCTCTCTTGTTTCAACTTCTTCTGTCGGCACTGCAAGACAAGCAAACATTCCATAAACTGTTTAGTTGGGTGAGCTTCAGCGGGAAGAGCGGATGCAAATTAAAATTACAAATCAGGCTGTGTGAAAAGCTCAAAGTCTAAACTCACAGATGATGTGGGGTTTTTTTCCTCCTTTTCCTGGCACGTGTGACTGGTTAAATGACCTCGGAAACGCTCCCATTTCGATGCAAATAACAAATTGTTTGCGTGGTTTATCCTTTTAATAAGAATGAACAAATTGGTAACTGAGTTTCAAAATAGTTAGGAAGAAATGCACCTGTACACCAAGAGAAAGAAAGAGTACCGGACAGGCTACCGTACCAACGAAATATTTTGCAAAACCCAACGTAAGACTCATAAAAATCCCCAGATCTAGACCAGATCGCGACTGCAACGCTTTTTACTGAAAGAAATATATTTAAAAATGTGTACTATTTTGTTTAAAATGTTGCAACCTTAAAAGAAAAAATTTAAAGTAAAAGTAAAAATGCATTTTCGAACGTTTAAAGTTTGTCTGTTCACTGGTTTTTGAAATAAATGGTTCAATTGCTACTGTTGTAGTTAGCCGATTATTAATCATTGAAATGGTAAAGTAAAAGAAAAAATAATAATACTAAAATTTAGAAATTATTAAATACTTTTGTTCAACAAAGTAACAATTGTAACAATGTATATCAAGCTGATTAAAAATGGCACTTCTGTGCATAACGTCACCAATGATGTACGCTAGTATACACTATCATACAGTGTATTATTAAACTGTTATAGTAAGTTCTCTCATTATTACTATCGAGCATCTGTCATGATATAGCTCATTACTAGGGGAAAAATAGATATTTGTGCAATTTTTTTGATGATGTCTCCAAGCCATTTAAAAATGTACCGTATGTGCGCAAGATAGCAGAAAATAAATATAATTTAACGCTAAGAAAAAGAAGTTGGCAATAAAAAACATCTGATATTTTGTTTTCAAGGATAGTAAAATAATCATGTGATATATATTTTTTAATCGTTCAGCCTACTCTTAATTCCTTATTAGAAATTCTGCATCGTGTCCAATTGGATGATTCCACGGTTTACGTGTGAGACAATTCTGTACCTCAGAACCAGACTAACGTAAGTCCATTCTCGTCATTTTTCAGTAGAGGGGAAAAACAATGTATTCGACAATCCTTTTTCCCCTCTACCGAAAAATGACGAAAATGGACTTACGTTAGTCTGGTTCTGAGGTACAGAATTTGGACATACATTTCCGTAGGATTTCATACTTATACAAATAAGTAAGGGTTGAAAGAGTTAAAAGATAATCAACCTCGTTAAAAGTTAATTTTTTGATTCGTGTGATTTGTTACAAGCGAAGAATTTTTTTTTTCTAAATTCTTTTTTAATTGGTAATTTTTTTAATGAAGTTTTCCTGTCACACGCGGGATATACTTTTGGATATGAGCTTTAGAGCTCGTGATTCTAGCATTCGTGATTATATTCTCTGAATCTGTTGTTGCAAATTAATAATCGGTATATTTTGCTTTTCTTCTAGTTGTTTTTTAGTGTTAGTTCCAAAAAAAAAAAGTAAATATTGGGTTATTCCTAAAAAAAATCATACATTTTGTCCCACACATGACCGCTCTATACAGCCTTACTAAGCACAAAAATCGTATCTGCACCTATTTTACAAAATTGAGTTATCGCCACCAGGTGGCTCTTTGTGACGTATTTTACCAAAATACAAAATTATATGGTTATATGAGAACGGGAAATATTTTTTTAAAAACTCTGAAAAAGTTTCATTTGAATCAAATACATGGTGGCGCAAAACTTTAAAGAGTTTTATCTCAGTTTGAGCTCGACAGTAGATACCACTTCAGCGCTTAGCACGGCAGTATAGTCAAAAGTAATGTTTAAACAATGTAATAAACGAAGTTTTTTTTCCTGAGAAGCCACACGCACACGTGTGATTTCTTAGCAAAAAAGTTCCTTTTTGCATCTTTTGAAATTAAACATTGATCTATCATGCGCGGGACAGAACGTCTCCATTTTTATAGAATGAATCTATATTTCATCTGACGTCATAGCTTTATAACTTTGATGCCGAAATTTTTCAAGGAGAGGGCTATTATTTCTTTTACTACGTATCTGATTCACACATGTTCCAGGGAGGAACATTCTTTTATTTTATAAAATACAGAGATTTATTTCACCAAGGATGGTGAGGCAGGAGCAAGGACGGATACAAAGGAGGAGCGATGGGGGAACTCCCCCCTCCCTTGATGGACTCTTCATCAGCAGTTTTTCGACTTTCAAGTTCAAGAAGTGCAATTTTAGATGATTTTCGATGATACTGTGGGAAATAGTTGGGATTTGGGGCTCTGATCTGGAATTTTTTTGAATTGAAAACCGAAACATTTGTAATAAACATGCGTTAATCAGGATATGTGGCAAAAAAGGGGGGCAAGTAGAAAAAAAAAATCAATCGCCCCTCCCTTGGAACATGTCTGGATCCGCCCTTGGGCAGGAGGCCTCCGAACGTATTCCTTCCCTTTTCTGGTTGACATCGCGTTTTTAGATGAAAAACTTGCGTTTTTAGAACCTCAACGTCTTCATGATTCCGGAAAATGTTTTGAATGTCCCTAAACATCATCAGAGGTAGTCAAAATTTTCATTTTCTGGAACTGTAGTTTCGAAAAATTACCTGAGGAAAGTCTTTAAACCTCGCCCTTTTCTCAAATGTCATCAAAAATGGACCATGCTGTCGGTTCCAAGAAATATTATTCCATTAAACGGGGCATTCGATTAAGCGAGAGGATCTTTAACGTTACGTCTGTGGCATCGGTTCCGAGACATTTTATTCCTATAAGCGGGGTATTCGTTTATCCGTTGCGCGAGTTAGCGAGGACGACAGTACTTCTATTTTGAGGACTTCAATTTCAAAATGTTGCCACTAAAAAGGCCCTTAAGGAGTGGCTATCTTAAAAAAAAAAAAAAAAAAAAAACATGTCAATATACTTTGTTTCTAAGTTTTAAAATGGTTTTCAACATTGTAACAACCACTTTCAATGTTTTATGAAACGTTTAAACATTACATCTGCAACCTGGGAACTTACCACGCATTAGTGATGTTCCGTTTTTCCTGCCGCTCAAAGGACAAAAAGGTTACGCGACATGACAGGCACACAAAAGAAATTAAAAAAAAAAAAGCCTAAAAGGAGCGCATGCAAAACATTCGAGAACCAGTGGAACCGAAGAGCACCAGACCCTAACTAAAATTCGATATAAGGCACTTCAAATGATACAGTCTGTTGCATACATTTGACACATAACTGCTCGTAATTACTGTCTGACCGAACCGCTATCACCATCTTCTGGATTTCGTATCCTTATTTTTTGTGTTTCTCAACAGAACGGCTTTTTGCTTTTCCTTTTTTCTTTGTTAGTTTTTATTTTATTGCACTTCTGCGAAAAGGGGGAAGGGTGTGGCCACGCCTGGCTGACTGCGTTGCAAAACAGGAAATTCAACAATTAATTTCCGTGTTTCACATTTTACTACCGCAGTGGGGGCTTTATTTATGTTGTTCAGTTTCTCCATTAAGCCAGTTTCTTCTCTTTTTTACACATTTGTTTTTGCATTAAGGGATGAAGTGCAGGTTAAGGTCATACCAGCATGTGAATGAAGAGTTGCATTTGCATAAGACATAAGTATTTTCTTTCAAGCCTCGGATAGTTGCTGAAATTAACTGTATTTCCGCAGATCACAATACACTTCGAGAAACAAACATGATTTTGAGTGTGCAATACGGTATACGCCCAAAATGTCGCGGCCGAAATGTCGCTGGCCAAAATGTCGCGGCCAAAATGTCGCCGAGCCAAAATGTCGCGGGCTAAAATGTCGCGGGCCAAAATGTCGCCGGTCCAAAATGTCGCCGAGCCAAAATGTCGCGGGCCAAACTGTCGCGTGGTCGAAATGTCGCCGGTCAAAAATGTCGCCGGTCGAAAATGTCGCCGGGCCAAAATGTCGCCGGTCAAAAATGTCGCCGATCAAAAATGTCGCCGGTCGAAAATGTCGCCGGTCCAAAATGTCGCCGGTCCAAAATGTCGCAGGTCAAAAATGTCGCCGGTCAAAAATGTCGCCGGTCAAAAATGTCGCGGGCCAAAATGTCGCCAGTTCAAATGTCGTCAGACAAACATGTAGAAGGTCCGATATTGATACAGTTAGTATCAAAAATTAAAATATATGAAAAGGCTTTTTTACACCGAATTAGCGAAAAATTGCTAATTGCTGTTGATGAACGTGTGCGTTAACGATAGTATGGACTAAAATTTTTGAAAATACTAAAAAAAATTTACCCTTTCGGCTTGTAACTGTTTCGAGCGCTTTCCAAGAAACAAATAGTTTTCAAACAAGCGTACGTTATTTATTTACAAAAGCTTATTTCACCGTAACTCGCTATCTACCAATTTAAAAACGAATAGATTAGCAGCCCAAGCCAAGTTTAATTGATATCGAAAGGAAAATTTGCGTGTTAAAAAAGAAGTTGAAGAACAGTGAAATGAATAAGACAGATATACAATGTTTGAAACTTGGTTTCTGTTAAAATTTCTTACATGATCGAAAGCAAGTCTATATTATTTAAATAATAGAGGTCTTTTTATTTTCTTCTTCATAAAATGTGTAAAAGAAAGTATTGGATCAGTGAAAAATTGTCAATTTGGAAGAATTTACACTTTCTGACGTGTGAGGAATTCAATTTTATCGTTTATTTTTTTTAAGGGAAAATGTGTTAAGTGTGTATCTGCGTGACCCATTTTTTGGGGGCGACTCTACCACAAAACTTAGTGCGTGAATTAGAATGAAATTTGGTACATACATGTACCAACCTATATGTGATTCAGTGCTGATTGATTTTTGTCGCTAGTTCTTCCAAGTTTTTACATGCAAGAACGTTTTCAGCATAGCGTGATTAATGTCTGAAGAAGGTTCAGACAAAATAAAATAAAAATTGGCCCATAGGAAGCCTTCAGAAGATACGCCACATCATCGAGGAAGCAGAGCAATTGAACTTTTTATTTTTCATTATTTGTGAGTGATGTATATCAAGAAGTAATGCAAGTATTCAAACAAAATTTTGTTTGTAGAATGGTCTTAAAGGGAGAGATGCTTATTCATTTCTGGCGTTAATCAGCTCAGACATGGTTCTGTACCTTCGTTACAATCAGTATTTAAATGTGGAGTTGAATATAATATCATTTTTTCTCTTGACATTTCTCACCTCCACCTTCCTTCCACCACTCAGTTGTTACAAAGAAAGCAATAATTCCATGAACTAATTTGATTTCAAACGTCCCCAAACAACTCTTAAAGAAAATGTTCTATAAGAAAATTGCCGGCTACGCGGTGATTAAACGGTATTCCGTTTTTGCAAAAAAAAAAATGCCTTTACAGCAAATTTATTTGTTTAATTTCTTTGTGTGAAAAAAAAAAGAAATAATCCTAAATATAGTTTAAAAAAACTAAAAAATACGCTTTTAGAGTAAATCAAATTCAAAAGAAGATTTTGAAAACTGTTGAATATCCGCTAAGTTTACATGCACTTATAATATGCATTTTGTGGACGATCGATGCCCAACTCAGAACTAATGTCAAATGCACTTATTATACATCAACATGCAATATAGTTTAGCCTTTAGTAATAATAATGGTATTAAACATATTACTTTTATACGTTTGTAAAGAACGTGAATTTTATTTTTGACTCAGAGTTACATACATACAAACGAACAAACAAAAAAACCTACTTGTGAAACTAGTAAAAGCGTATTAAAAAAGGAAGAAATTTAGCGTCCCTGGGCCCTAAGTACAGCCCTGAAAAAACTATGGCATTATTTTGGTACTGAAATAATTTAAGCTTTAGAAGAAATCAATTTAGTTACATTTTTGTTAATAACTTAAGCTAATTTTCTAAACTGCTACGTTAAAAAAAAGTTACTAAACAGGTGTATTTATCATATCGTGACAAGCTTATTAGTAAAATTGAGCTACATAATTAAGCTGCATTGAATTTGTGAATTACTGGAAACATTCAATCTGTACTATACACTTACGTCATTTTGGAACGGATATATTTTGGACCGGCGACATTTTTGACCGGCGACATTCTGGACCGGCGACATTTTGGACCGGCGACATTTTAGACCGGCGACATTTTAGACCGGCGACATTTTTGATCGGCGACATTTTGGCCCGGCGACATTTTGGACCGGCGACATTTTTGACCGGCGACATTCTGGCCCGGCGACATTTTTGACCGGCGACATTTTGACCACGCGACATTTTGGCCCGCGACATTTTGGGCAGGCGACATTTTGGACCGGCGACATTTTTGTCTGCGACATTTTAGCTCGGCGACATTTTGGCTCGGCGACATTTTGGCCGCGACATTTTGGCCCGCGACA
Organism: Uloborus plumipes; assembly: GCA_038373865.1. Classification (NCBI taxonomy): domain Eukaryota; kingdom Metazoa; phylum Arthropoda; class Arachnida; order Araneae; family Uloboridae; genus Uloborus; species Uloborus plumipes. The sequence goes on from JAXGGA010016062.1 coordinate 13,100, forward strand.
TTTCGGCAGCGACATTTTGACCCCAAACCGTGCAATACACCGCCAGCTCGTTTATTCCACAGATTTTGTTGGCTCTCTTTGCTCTATAAGTAGATTTTTGCCTCCCACTCGTTTAATTCCTATTCCATGCTGATGAGTGCATAATAATCACGATACTGCAGTCTACGGATGGAATAAACGAGCTGGCGGTGTGTTGCATCTTTCTGTCTCAGTCCTGGCCTCGAGGCGGTTACTTACTGCTTTATGATTTTGGGTGTTACGTTCCTTTTCCCTTTGATGACGAACTCCGGTGTTGTTGTTGTCTTGTACCAGCTATACTACACTGCAAGGCTTCTTGACAAAAACATCGTGACGTCAACGTGGCGTTAGCCTATGAAAAACGAGCTAGATAAAACGTCACAGCCTACTTGGCGAATTAGAGGAGATCGCTGACTGCTTGTGAGCTCTTATTGGCTCCGCCCGTATTGACGTTTAGTGTCAACTTAAGTTGCTGTTAAGAAATAAACACTTATTTAAAAGAGAAGAATTTTGTACTTTTGGGTGAAACTTGCATGAAATAATTTGGTGCTGATTTTAAATACGAAAGAAATTTCTGGCCGAATTTCATACTACTTACTTTTGAAATCAACATTGCTTTCAATCTGCAATTTGCAACTGCTTTTTCGCTAACTAGCAAATTAGTCACTTGGGAAAATGCTCCTTTTATAAGTGCAGTAAGACCGGGAAAAATTTTAAATAATTATGGATGATTTAATTCATTGATGCTACAATGGCGAAACAACTTCTACCCACTGGTGTGGGGGGGGGGGGGGTCAGTTGAGATAAATATTCTACGATCTGTTCCGTTACTTCAGAACGTGGGACATTTCAGCACGTGCGAGGCAAGGGCGAATCTAGAAAAGTTTCAGGGGAGGGGCGATTGATTTTTAGTACTAACGTTTTACTTTGGCTTGTAAATATTAATCGCAAAGGTTTCAGACTTCGATTCCGAAGCATTTCCGGGGGAGACGTAAAAACCACTCTTTCCCCAACATCACTAAAACTCGTAAATTACGGTTTTGAAACTTCCCATATCGAAAAATTACCGGTGGAGATTCCCCCAAGGGAGAGGCGAGCCGCGAGCGCCCCCATCGCCCTTCCGTTGAAAATGTCCTTGGTGCGGTGACATCGGAATAGGATACCTGAGTTATTCCATAGTAACTAACGTAACATTCAGAGCTGATTTTGTAACTGTTTTTACTTGTAACTTAAAGGTTAAAAAATATTTTTTAGTTATGCTTTTGGATTTACAATGTACATGGTATTTATGTATCATTTCTGCTAAGTATTTAAAACAAAATTACTGACAGTAGATATTTTTTCAACCAAAACACAGCAGCGTGACTAACGTAACATTTTTGCAACCCTGAAAATGAATGCTCATGTTGTGAGGCGAAAATTTCTAAAAATTAAGCAAGTGTTAAAAATTGAATGATATATCTGAAAAATGTGCAAAGTTGGCTTTTAAAAACATAAAACACATATAATAAATCTTAATTTTTTTTAGTCTTAAGTGTCACTTTTACTCAAGATGGAGTGTGACTAACGTATTGTGACTAACGTAACCATCGAATAACAAGCAGTAAACACACTACAAACTATTTACTAAGGCTAATCTCAGTGATAATTACAATACTTTTTCATTTTTTTTTAACTTCTTATGTTGTATGATTTTTATTTATTTATTGATACTTTTTTCACTTCGGTATTTTTTTTTCTTCGGCTGAGGTTGACATTTCTATGGAATGACCCACCTACAAACGGTGTGTTTGGCCACCTTTCTGATGCATCGGCTCATCTAAATAGTGGTCTTAGTTTCGACAAAAATCTTTGCGTATGATACTTTTTTGAACTATAAAACAAGAAGGTAACTAGCAAAGTCCCTAGAACCCTTGGTTCCAGGACCTATTTCCATGCATGGACTGTCTTTGACCCTCCCCCTTCCACACGCACACGAAAAAATCTCGGTTACACCGTTGCAACAAAGAGCTAGTTTGATGGTCTAATAATTTTATCTCTAAAATTCATCATTACCTTCTGTTTTGTTCGAAATGTTTTCTTCAGATTCCATCTACAAGTTAACATTCCAAAATGGCAAAAAAAAAAAAAAAAAATCGCGTAACGTGCAAATTACGCCTCAAACAATGTGCTATCTCCAGATGCATAGCAGTCACAACATAATTAATTCGAATCAGAAGCAAACAACCTTAACATTTAATTCCGGGTTTTTTTTTTCTTTCGTTTGTTTTAAGTCCTAGGATTTGCATCGAAACTACGCAGGAAATAATTACAACGCATATTTATACTCATCGAAATTCAGTAAGAATGAGTAATTTCCCTACTAAAAATGATCCGTAGAAATCAATAAAAAAAATTCTACGGGGAAATGGCCAACGGATATCAATAGAGCTAAATCAATAGAAATCTACTGATATCAATTGAACAAAATCTACGGATCTCTATTGATATCCGTAGAAATCTACTGATATCAATTGAACAAGATCTACGGATCTCTATTGATATCAGTAGAAATCTACTGATATCAATTGAACAAGATCTACGGATCTCTATTGATATCAGTAGAAATCTACTGATATCAATTGAACAAGATCTACGGATCTCTATTGATATCCATAGATTCTACGGTTTTGTTCTATTGATATCACTAGAAGATTCTACAGATCTTTATTGATATCCATAGATCCTACAGATCCATAGATGGATCTTGTATTGATCTCTACTGATATCAATAGGTCTCTACTGATTTAACAGTACTGATATCTGTAATCCATTTCCCCATATAATTAATTTTTATTGATCTCTACAGTTCATTTTTACTAGGGAGAATTACTTGAACAAGGTGGTATGTCATTGCACAAGTGGTGTGCAAAATATCCAGCAAACCAAAACTGATATATAATAATAGTATTAATTAGCCATCACAGCATAAAAATTTATTACATATCAGGGCATAACACTGCATTAAGATTTCAAATTTTAATGAATATGCATCGAGACTCACTATGCTTGGAGATGTATGGAAAAGCCCCCAAAATGAAGATTCTTAGATTAAAGACAAACTTACTTATGGAACTTCAAATGCTCCATATTTTACAATACACACAATGTACTATTTACACAAGAAGAGGCCAATTGTTTTGCAACACAGCATCAAAAATACTATTTAATACTTCCTATGTCGATGACACATTATCCGTCAATACTTTAGAAGAACCCCCCCCCCCTTCCGATCTTAGTTTGTAAATAACATCTATCAAAGTTTGCCAATTTTCATGTTATTTGTTTAAATCAAAAGTTATTCAAATGTGTTTAATGTTTGGAATGTAATTAGTTTAATCTCACTACCTCATGCCAACTAAAAGAAAATAATGTACCTTAATGAAATATTTATCTGCTTAATTGAAGATCATAGCTACCGATGAACTGGATCTGTGCTAGGCTCTAAGTACTTATAGGTTGAGTACTGCATAATTTTATTCCTCGAGTATGTAAACATAAAATCTACCCATTTTGAATAAAATAGGAACCACTTTGCCATATTTGTATATATGTATATAATGTTTTATAGCTTTTTCACCTTGTACGAAGTATTTTTTGAAAGGGATCGGCCTGTACTCTGTCTGCATTATTGTTCGAATAACCTAACGCCGGAATAGAGCGGCTTTGCCTCCAATACTCCATTCTCTGTTGCCACAGTCTATAGTACTAGGGAGTCAAAATGGCCAGAAGGCCCAGGAGGAAATCGTCCACATGGCTCGTCCGCAAGAAAGTTCAGTAAAGACCGGTCGCACGGAGAAACTCCAACACGGCCGCTGCCTGACGACCAGAGCGAGATGAAAACCAGAAGATAGAACTAAAGGATAACGGGGTACAACGAAATTTTGCACGAAGTACATTTCGTTGGGTTTCATATTTCCGGCAGACCAGAAGGATATGATCCGTTGTTTCTGGAACATTGCAAGTCACACACATGGGTGAAGTTATGACTCTAATCTTGTGCAGGTTAGCATTTGACATCAGAGTTCTTGTTCTAGCTCTCGCGAGAAGCACATCCTCCTTCCTGTTGCGGGTTATAGTCCTTGCCTTTTTATTCACCGATGCCAGGTGGCCATAGTTTTTGGCGTACTTCCCAGAGGTGCTTCCTGTGCGGGATGGTACAGAAGTGTCGCATCCGACAGCATCTTTTTCGTGTCCTCGAATGCCCTTTCCAGATCAGGGTTCCATGCAATTGGTTGAGATCCGCGTAGAGAGGCGACTGCTTCATGAAGTGGCGCCTGAAATCGGGCAGCGTTTGGCAGAAAACGCCTGTAGAAATTTATCATTCCCAGAAAACGGCGAAGATCTCAGGCTGACTTGGGGAGTGGATACTTTTGCAAGTCCGCGATGCGCTCAGGCAGTGGCCGAGTGGCGTTGACGGAAACCTCATATCCCAGAAAAGTGACAGTATGTTGCCCCAAGACGGTTTTTGCAGAGTTAATCAATAAGCCATGTGCGACCAGCCGTTGAAATATCAGACGCAGATGCGTTTTGTGTTCTTCCGCATTCTTAGAATAGACAAGAATGTCGTCGATATAGGGATAGCAGAAATCCAGACCTTTGAGAACTTCGTCCATGAATCGTTGAAATGTCTGCCCTGCATTTTTTAATCCAAAACCCATGAATGGGAACTCGAAGAGGCCAAATGGTGTTGTGATGGCAGTTTTAGGAATATCCTCTGGGTTGATTGGAATCTGCGTAAATGCTTTAACTAGGTCTATAACAGAGAAAACTTTGCACCCTTTAATTCCATTCGAAAAATCATGAATATGCCTGACAGGATAGCGGTCAGGTATTGTACGGTAGTTCAAGGCGCGGTAATCCCCGCAAGGGCGCCACCCATTAGATTTTTTAGGAGCTAGGTGCAATGGCGAAGCCCATGGGGATTCGGAACGCTGGGCAGTTCCTTCTTTGATCATGGTTTCGAACTCGTCTTTTGCAATTTTTAGTCTATTGGGAGCCAACCGCCGTGGACGACAAGAGACGGGTGGACCAGGTGTGGTGCGTATAAAATGCTTTGTCGAGTGACGGACTTCTCGAGGTGTTCCAGACGGGCGTTTGAGGTCCGGGAATTCATCCAATATTTCTGTAAATGGCGAGGGGCGGTGCTTCAAAAGTTTGATACTAAGTTGCTTTGTCAGTTCAGTGTGCGCTGGAACATGTAACCCCGTGGCTCCATCCACTAATCTCTTATTGCGGCAGTCAGGTAACAGGTTGAAATGGGATAAAAAGTCAGATCCAATAATTGGAACAGAAACGTCTGCCACAATGAAGCGCCATGAGAACATTTTCCGAAGACCAATGTCCAGCGACAAATTGATTGATCCGTAAGTTCTTATTGTTGAATTGTTGGCCGCGTTGAGTTCAAAATTAGATATAGGTAGCCGTTTCATAACTTTTGATCGTGGGTACACGCATAGATCGGATCCGGTGTCAATAAGGAATCTTATCTTTGATGAACGGTCCGTCACAAGTAAGCGACTTCCCTCAGGTAGGCAGCTATCCGTCGCCGCTAATAGCCGCCGTTCTCGTTTTCCGACCATGTGCATGGGGACTTGCATCGATGTGCCCTTGAACCAAATTTTAGATGATAGAAGCAAAAAAGAGAAGTTTCGGTATTAAAATGAGGGCTGAATTTTCGAGGGCTGAATCGGCTCGGGCTCACATTATTACGTTCTCGTGCTTGGCGGTGGCAAGATTTACTACGGGAGTATGGACCTTCAGATGTAGATTGGAACCCCATCTTTATTGCTGCAATTTGCCTAGAAAGTTCACGCATCTCCTCCTCTATGCGGCTGGTTATATTTGAGTCGGTTGCCTGGGCAATGGCGGTGACAACTCCTCCGTGAGGTGCAACGTGGACTTCCAGAATGCGATCTGCCACTTTGGCCATTTCTTCAGCCGAAAGTGACGCCTGCGCCTGCAGAATAGCCTGTACGTGTCCAGGCAAACGCTGTAGCCATAGCGTGCGAAGCAAGGGTTCCGTCAACTCCACCGAACCGGCGGCAAGAGATTTTAAATGTCGGAGAAACTGCGACGGTTTTCGGTCGCCAAGCTCTTCTTGATCGAGAATTTGCCGAATGCGTCGCTCAGCGGACGCCGAGAGCCTTAGGACTAACTCCTTCTTTAAATGTTCATACATGGCACTTGTTGGCGGTGACTTAATAATGTCCTCAACTTCAGCCGCATATCTTGCGTCCAAGCTGGCCACAATATGGTGAAATTTCGTAATGTCCTGAGTGATGCCGGATAGTGCAAACTGCGATTCCGCCTGCGAGAACCATAACTCTGGTTTTTCCGGCCAGAAGGGCGGAAGCTTGGCGGTCACTCTCAAAACAGACTGCTGTACAATACTTGGCGAAATTTGAGAGTCCATCGTCGCAGTGGCAGTCGTATTTTTCTGCTCCTGCATTGTCTGCTGTGCTTCATTTAAAAGCAATTCCTGCTTCGCTACTGTAAACTCTAAATCAGCTATTTTTTTTAATAACTCTTGCTCAGACATTGTATAGATCACGTCCGGGTTCACCAATTTGGTGTAAAATATATCTTTTATTAACGTAGATTACAACTGTAAAACCTTGTCTTTTGTACAAATCTTCAATTTATTTATCGAACGTTTTCGCTCGCTCCATGAGCTCGCGCTACCGTCATCAGATCATATTTATCAAAATATCTTCACTTTAAATCTTTTGGCCGCCACACATTACAAAGATTGTCCTCAGAGCTGATTAAAAAGATGTCATCTGCGTACATAAGTAACTTTACTTTTTTTGAACCGATCTCGCACAGATCCTTGAATCCAAGTGCTTAATCAAAACAACGTGCGTAGTGATGACTCGTTGCCAATCGCGGGATAAGTAATTCCTGTTTGCATCCGTGGTTTAAGTCGATGGCGTCAAAGTAGCGCTTATATATGTTTAGTTATTGTTATCAGATCACCCATTTCAAACTTTAAAAATACTTTTCACAGCAAAAATACATTTTTAAAATTATTTAAAGCTTTTAAAGAGCAAAAAAAAAAACTTGCAACCGCTTAACTGCGAAATTCACTGTTTACATCCGAAAGTATTTATATCATAAAAAGGGTGCAATCATTTTTTGTTGCCGTGAACCTTTTGACAACCTTTGTATATTTTGTCTAGTTTTATAACACCTAATGGAAATTAATTTTTTTTTCATATCATTGCCATCAGTGTTAAAGTGCGAAAATATTTCTCTGTGGGTTCCTTACTTTTTTTAATAGAAATTTTTAGAATACTACTTGGTGTTATTCATGTTCATGATTTATACTATCCATTATCTAGTTGAATTTTAGAAAAGCAATTTTTTGAAAAAACCCAACTGAGACTAACATCAATATATACTTTTCATTAATATTTATTTGATCTTGAGCAGACAACTTTTTGAAACTTGTGTTTTGCAATGCGATATTAAAAAAAGAAAAAGGAAAATGTTCTGATATTAAAACAAAAAAATGAATTGAATTGTGAGTTTTACTGTTTGTTTCTTTATATTTTTATTACCTCACATCAATCAGTTTTCTCCAACTTGCACATTAAAGTTAGTGTCTGAATGTAAAAATATAAATTGTTGACTACATCATTAAATGACGTTACAAAATCTCCCTTCTCCAAAATCGTCCAGAATATTAGCAAGAAAGGCCAATCTGTTTCTATATGACGTCACGTTACAATCGTTTTCTGATTTTCATGCACTCCAGATGAAATCGTGCGAACAAAATACAGTCGACGCTCAATATAACAACCGTCTCCGTCCTACAGAAAACGGTCTTTATAACAAATGGTCGCTATAAGAGGTAGAACATAGAGTATATTGGGATACAGTTGGGGGTTTTCTCACCGGTCGTTATATTAGGATGGTCTTTATAACGCAAGGTCGTTATAACAAGCGTCGACTGTAGTTCCAAATAATTTCGATAACTGTCTTTTAATGGAGAATTAGGGCCGTGGTGGCCCGATCGGTAAGGCATCGGACTCGTGTCTGAAAGGACCCGGGTTTGATCCCAGCCGATCAAAGATCCACCGTCTTGATTAATGATGACTGGGAGGCGTTAAAAATGTCGTGGTCACAAAGTCCTCCAAGTGAAACGGTACCTCTGGGGGTGCTAGGGCCTATGGTTTGCTCGACCCTAGGTTCTGGTTCAAAATTAAGAACAGAGCGCTCTTCAGGGCCCTATCCTGGTTAAACCACTAAGCTGGTAGGTACGGGGGACCCTGGAGGGTGAAATGAAATGAAATGAAATGGAGAATTATATTTTGGAGAACTTCATGAATTTTACGTTCTTTAGCTAAGATTGTGTTGTATTTCAGCAGAATAAAATTGCCCCTCAATTGTCAGAACAAAACTTAGTTTAAAACTCATTTTGAGACTCCTGCCCTCGGACTACTTTGAAATAAATGGTTGAACCATAGCGGTCTGTGATGATTTGAAATAAAATTATTGATTTTTTTCAAACTTAAAAGGAAGAAAAAATGACTGGCATAATCCATGAATCTGTAATATCATATATTTTAAAAAGTCAGAAATTTTATCAGTTAATTTCAGTCAAAATCAATTATTTAAAAATTATATTTATCTTTATTTATATAGTTTAAACTCTTTTGCTTTTTTAAAATTATCATTAATAACCTTCCTATAGCTCACTAATTATACCGAGACTTACTTAAGTTTAAACTCAATGATTTCCTTTCTACAGATATCAATTGGAATTAGTATACTACCTATCGGATTTCTATTTATGTCAATTAAAGATTTATGAATATCCTTTGGTACCAGTATCCTATTGATCGGATTTCTATTGATGTCTGTAAAGCTTTAAGTGATATCCATTGGGATGCTTTCCTACTGACCAAATTTATATTGATGTCTATAGGCCTTTATTGATATCCATTGAGGATATGATCACTAGGCTACAGACATCAATAGCTTCTATTGATATCAATAGAGACATCCGTAGAAATCTATTGATATCCATTGAGGATATTATCAATAGGCTACAGATATCAATAGCTCTATTGATATCAATAGAGACATCCGTAGAAATCTATTGATATCCATTGAGGATATGATCAATAGGCTACAGATATCAATAGCTCTATTGATATCAATAGAGACATCCGTAGAAATCTATTGATATCCATTGAGGATATGATCAATAGGCTACAGATATCAATAGCTCTATTGATATCAATAGAGACATCCGTAGAAATCAGTTCATATCAATAGAACTGAACTGATATCAATAGATTTTTCTATTGATTTCTACGGGTCATTTTTAGTAGGGCTGTGCAAATGTGCATGTGACATAGAAATAAAACTGAAGTCAATGCATAATAACCGCAGCGAGATGACAAAGGAATTTCCACACACTTGTTGCCGGATGGAACTCTAAGATGACACTAAAAATTCTCTGTTAATTTATCATTTTTGTTCGTTTGTTTCACTTTTTTGCTCTTTTACGGAAGTGTGCGGCCGAAGAAATTGTCAAGAATGCTGGCGTAATTTATGTACTTATTCACAGCTGTGCACTGTACGGAACACAGTTATTAAATCATTTTTATTGTGCCACTGGCATCGTCAATGCGTTGTACAAAAGAATAATTCGTTCCCTTCTTTAATATCCAGTGATTACGCTATGTTGTGAGTTTGAAATATTTACCACAGAAACTCTTTAAAAAGGGTTTGTGGGGATAAGTGCAAATAAGCAGAGAGCCTGATAACAGAATAGACCTAGGACCCCCCTTTTTAGGGCACAAATGATTATCGATTTATCGATGATCTCGATTGCACAATTTGTTCCAGCAATCTGCAATGCACTAGTAAAAGCATATTTCACCAGTTTGTGCAGTAGATAACTATTCTTTGCGCTTCGAACTAGTGAAAAACTGCAGATTATCCCCTCCCCCAAAACGTTGAAGAATAAAGTGAAATGTTGCTTGACATCAAAAGGAATTAGTAAAAAAAATAATATTGCTGAAGTTTTTTAAACTCCTCAAAAGTCATGTGACACTTTTTTTTTTTCACCTGAGAGCGATTCCATACCAAATCACCGAATGGGGGTCGCACGACCGACTCGGATTTTTTTTTAATTTGGTACACAGATTGATGGTATAGAGGTATGAAAAAGCCCAAAAGGAAAGTTACCTGCTCCACTTATTTTCTGAGATACATGCCCTCAAAGTTTGTCCGCCACGTCAAAATACTAAAAAAGTGATGTTATTTAATCATTTTTTATAAAAAATCGTACTCATGCAAAATAAAAGTATTAGATATCTATGGAAACTAGTTACTCCAGGCATTCTGAAAAAAAATACTAGAACGTTCATGATGAAAATTGCCAAGGTTCAGGGCTCTTTGAAGTTGTCACCACAAAAACTTGATTTTGCAGATTTTGCTAAAATTCAGGCATTTATTACAAAAAAAGGCAAACAAAACCAATGGTTTTCTCACTTTCTGGTAGTGTACAGGTCCTCCCTGTAAATTGCTACGTAATAAATTTTTTGGGTTTCTCACTCCTTCTTGGAAATATTTTAGCTTAAAAATAAGCCATAAGGCAAAAAATGCGTTTTTGGCCATCTTGGCAGCCATTTTTCTCATAAAGGGGGAGCAGTAGAAACTTTAATTTTTTTTTAAAACAATCCACTGATATGTTAGCTATTCACAGGAAAAGAGTTTACTTTTGGTTATTTCTCCCATTAAGAGATATCCTGCTGACAGTATATGCATGTTTTTCGCGACGACCATATGCTTTTGTTCCCCCTCTCATGGACTTAAAATTAATTAAACCAAAAAATAATTATATATTTATTATTAGCTGTATTATTTACTCAATATGTCATGAAATTTAATTTATGAAATCATTGAACATTAAATTAGATAATTGATGAAAACAAGAAAAAGTATTTCTCTGATGCCTGAGCATTATGCATTCATAATTATAAAGCACTAAATACTTTCTTGAGAAATTAATTAACATAAATGAGCTCTAAATAGTTATATTATAAGCAATACCCAATCTTGTGATTGGGATACTCCTGTTTTTAATTGAAGAATTTCTTGAGTATCACATGAATATCAGGAAAATAAATGAGGTCTTTTCGTTTGATGTAGGATACTTTATGACAAATTTCATTTGATGGGCTACTAACTGAGCATGGTGATAAAGAGCTATAAATTTCAGCATCGAATTCCATTTTACCTTATTAACAGTTAAATATTTATAAAATAATTAAATAAATAATTTAATATAAAGCCATGCTTGAAGAATTAAAATTAGTGCAACTAATTTATTCCCATACTGATCTTTACAAAACTGACATGTGTTGAGCACTGATAAGAACTGACAGGAATAAGTTTACTCACTAAAATACTAGTTCACAGATACTATAAAGCGTACATTCTATTTTCTACAAAATAATACTGCAACAAAGAACAAGGTTATAAAAGGGTAGGTACTAAAGAATTTCTTGAAAAATCAATTAAAATAAAGGAGCCTCGAATATTTATCTCATAGACAATACCCAATCTTGTGATTGGATGTTCCTGATTGATGGCTATAAACAGGAGGATACCCTTGTTCTTTGTTGCAGTATTATTTTGTGAAAAATAGAATGTATGCTTTATAGTATCTGTGAACTAATATTTTAGTGAGTAAACTTTTTCTTGTCAGTTCTTATCAGTGCTTAACGCATGTCAATTTTGTAAAGATCAGTATGGGAGTAAATTAGTTGCACTAATTTTAATTCTTCAAGCATGGCTTTATATTAAATTATTTATTTAATTATTTTGTAAATATTTAACTGTTAATAAGGTAAAATGGAATTCGATGCTGAAATTTATAGCTCTTTATCACCATGCTCAGTTAGTAGCCCATCAAATGAAATTTGTCATAAAATATCCTACATCAAACGAAAAGACCTCATTTATTTTCCTGATATTCATGTGATATTCAAGAAATTCTTCAATTAAAAACAGGAGTATCCCAATCACAAGATTGGGTATTGCTTATAATATAACTATTTAGAGCTCATTTATGTTAATTAATTTCTCAAGAAAGTATTTAGTGCTTTATAATTATGAATGCATAATGCTCAGGCATCAGAGAAATACTTTTTCTTGTTTTCATCAATTATCTAATTTAATGTTCAATGATTTAATAAATTAAATTTCATTACATATTGGGTAGATAATACAGCTAATAATAAATATATCATTATTTTTTGGTTTAATTAATTTTAAGTCCATGAGAGGGGGAACAAAAGCATATGGTCGTCGCGAAAAACATGCATATACTGTCAGCAGGATATCTCTTAATAGGAGAAATAACCAAAAGTAAACTCTTTTCCTGTGAATAGCTAACATATCAGTGGCTTGTTTAAAAAAAAATTAAAGTTTCTACTGCTCCCCCTTTATGAGAAAAATGGCTGCCAAGATGGCCAAAAACGCATTTTTTGCCTTACGGCTTATCTTTAAGCAAAAAAATTTCCAAGAAGGAGTGAGAAACCCAAAAAATTTATTACGTAGCAATTTACAGGGAGGACCTGTACACTACCAGAAAGTGAGAAAACCTTTGGTTTTGTTTGCCTTTTTTTGTAATAAATGCCTGAATTTTAGCAAAATCTGCAAAATCAAGTTTTTGTGGTGACAACTTCAAAGAGCCCTTACCTCGGCAATTTTCATCATGAACGTTCTAGTATTTTTTTTCAGAATGCTTGGAGTAACTAGTTTCCATAGATATCTAACACTTTTATTTTGCATGAGTACGATTTTTTATAAAAAATGATTAAATAACATCACTTTTTTAGTATTTTGACGGGGCGGACAAACTTTGAGGGCATGTATCTCAGAAAATAAGTGGAGCAGGTAACTTTCCTTTTGGGCTTTTTCATACCTCTATACCATCAATCTGTGTACCAAATTAAAAAAAAATCCGAGTCGGTCGTGCGACCAACTTTTTTTTTTTTCGGTGATTTGGTATGGAATCGCTCCTGAGTGTATCTTGAATGGCTTGAGCAGTAGTTGAGAAGTTTTTTTTTGGGGGGAAAGGGGGATGCTATAGGGCCCTAACCCCTCCTAAAGAGGCAAAAGTAATTTAACCTTTCTATTATTTGTTATTTTCACCATTTGCTTACATTTCAGAATTTTTAAGTAATTTTTTTTAACTTTCTATTTTCTTTTAGAATCACTTTCAGATGTTTTGTCACATATTTTAGGTGTGTGAAAAAGTAATTGGTTGTACACTTTGATGAATAATTAAGTATTCAAATGGTGTTACAAAACTTTAAGTTGCAAGGAAAATTGTCGTCCGTTACCATACAAATTCAATATGAAATCTCACTTTTAAACTATATCATAGCACCTAGAACCAACTTCATTTGAAATTATTTGCGTCCCTGAAGCTTAAAACGATGTTTGTGATCATTAAAATATTGATTAAAAACTGTATGGTAACGGATTTGACATTTGGTAACGGATTTGACCAGTAACGGACTTGAAATTTCAACCAAAATGTCAAATTATGGCTAGGTTGTCGAATTTAAAAATTGAACAACAATATGCATTATCTTAGAGTTGTATAACAAACAATATTTCGGGGTAAAAGTTGAGAAAAAGTAAAAATTAATACTAAAATCTTTGGTAACAGACTTGACAAAGAATAAAAATACGCACCTAGAAATCTTGTGCGAAACACCACAGCAATACTTCTCGACTCAAGAAAACAAAATGGTACGAAATATTTACGTCACTAGTTTGTTAAGTTAACTGAATACGTGTTACCATCTTTTGACTGCAATAAATACCTTTTTTAGTTAAACTAATCCTAGGGTAAAGGACTTGACAAGAACTGCCGGACAAAATATATTCATACATTTTTTAATGAAAAAAAAAATACTATTGTCAAAATTTTGCTTAAATATCATACAATAATAGTCAATATATAAAAATAATTTGTTGTATATATTTTTATATACAATTAAGTATATATAAAAAAAAGTTGAACTTGCAAAAATTGGAAATGGACAAGCGTTTTTGCCTTGATTCTCATTTTTAGCCTACTTTCCCGTTAAAAATAAAAGAAAGACGAAAAAAGTATTAAAATTGGCTTAATGCATCTAAAAAATGTCGCCAAGTCCAAAAAATATCGCCAAGTTCAAAAAATATCGCCAAGTTAAAAAAATAAAAATGTCAAATGAATATCGAAAAATTAAAAATTTGAAAGTAGGGTATTGAGATGGGGAATTTGTGTGTCGGTCTGTCGGTCTGTCTGTCCCCCCCTAATAACTTTTGAATGAATATTCCGATTTGGGCAAACTTTTTTTTGTTGGGGAAAATCTGGGGCG